>JAXGGA010001009.1:0-173694 GCA_038373865.1 Uloborus plumipes
CTTTGTACAAATGTATCAAAACAAAAGGGCCACTTTTTTACAAATTTAAAAAGCATTTTTAAAAAATTTTTTTTTCAAACAAAACAAAATCAACCATAATTAAGTAATGAATTGCAATGAAGACAGATCAGAGTACTCTTGTGATTTTTATCATTTTGCTGAAGGATTATTTTTGAATAAAAAGGCTGTGACCAGAATACCCCAGAAAAATGTGACCCGGAATTGCCCCGGTGCCCCATTTTTGATTTTTTCCAAAAATGCCCAGGCTCCAATGCCAAAACCCATTGCTTAAAATGGGGTCCTGAGTTGGGGAAATTTTGTTTTTTTTAAGAAGAATCAAGTTTTTTAGGGTTTGGCGTATCATTTTGCTTTTAAAACTATAAATTTTTTTCCAGAGGAACCATTACAAATTTTTTTTCTAAAGGGGTTCAAAGAAAATTTTAAAACTTTTTTTTCCGTAAAAAGTTGGAAAATAGTTTTTTTGTTTTAAAAGAGAAGTTTTAATGAAAATGGGCACTCAATCCGAACATTTTTGGAAAGCTTTACTTTGGGGGAAATATCAAAGATTGGGCATTTTTTCCCCGTTCCTAATGGAACCCCCAAAGGGAAAACCCCGGAGGGCGAAAAGCGGTGGGGAAACAAAACTTCGGTTCCACTTCCGATAAATTGCTTTTAACCAAAAAAGTACCCTTTTTTTAAAAGTAAAAAATGGGTTTTTCGTTTGTAAAACCGATTTTTAAAAAACTTTTATAAACTTTTAAAACGTTTTTTGTGCTACCTTGGTATGTGATGGCACATGTATTTTCATAAGTTGCAACAGTTAGTTACTTAAGGAAACTTGAAAAAAAGTCGGAAAATTATAGCAGTTTTTCGCAAAAAACAAATATTTGTTGCTTCGCGATTATAAAAGAACTATCCAACTTACAGACTTCAATTTTGCCTTAAATGAAAGCCAAATAAGTGTACTGAAACTCAATGTCCAATTTTTACTTGTAGAGTAGGAATTTCTGTTGCTATTCGGTCCGAAATGTGATTAAAGCGTGTTTTTTTTTTTTTTCATTTTTCGCAAAAAATGACACATTTTCGAAATACGATATTCCTAAACTATTCGTCTTACAGAGCACCACGTGAGCTTAAATTCTGCGAAATTTAGTGTTCTTTAAAATGGGTAGCCACATGTATTTTCATAAGTTGCATAAAGTTAGAGTTACAAAGGAAACACTGAAAAAAGTCGGAAAATTTCGAGGTTTTTCGCAAAAACAAATATTTGTTGTTTCGAGATTATAAAAGAACTATTCAACTTACAGATCTCAATTTTGCCTTAAATGAAAGCCAATTAAATGTACTGTAACTTAATGTACAATTTTTACTTGTAGAGTAGGAATTTATGTCGATATATGGTCCGAAATGTGATTAAAGCATGTTTTTTTTGCGTTTTTCGCAAAAAATGACCCTCTTTGAAATACGATATCTCCTAAACTATTCGGCTCACAGAGCACCACGTGAGCTTAAATTCTTCGAAATTTAGTGTTCTTTAAAATGGGTAGCCACATGCTTATTCAAAAGTTGCATAGTTTAGGAGTTATAAGGGGAAAACTGAAAAAAGTCGGAAAATTTCGTAGTTTTTCGCGAGTTACGCGGCGAGCACAAGTTTTAGAAAACTGCAAACTTAGATTTACACTACCCTAGGTGACCCAAACAACATATTAAAAAATTAGAACTACAACATGATGTGCGAATTTAATGTCTAATATGACTGGACTGCAAGTCCTATGCGCGCGTAAAATAACTTTGAGACGCTATAAAAAATGATCCAAGTAACTTAGCGAATGCCTCCGTGCCTAAAAACGTTCAAAAAAGGTCCCAAAACAAGAATCTAAAAAAAAATTGCTTTTACCTCGAAGTGCACAATTCGGCCAAAATTTGGCTTTATGCCGCTCTACTACTTGTTTGATAGAACAAAATCATTCACAAGTAACTTTCCTCACGACTTTGGCTACCATTAACGCTCCATTGGCGGGGATTTGGCGATGTAGCAAGATCACATCCCGCGCGCTGCTGCTATTCTTGGATTTTGATAGAGCCTTGTTTGTTGTCGGACCGGTGCGGCGTGCGAAAGAGGGGGTGATACGGAACATAATAAGCTGCTCCGAGGGAAGGAATAATAAGAATGTGGACTGAAAATCTTTGTTGGGTTCGCTTTTTTGTGGTCGCTATTTGGACACTGCAAATGGTAGCAGCTGAAGCTCAGTGTCCTGAGCGTTGTCTGTGTTTTAGGACCACAGTTCGATGCATGTTCCTGCAGCTGGACAAAGTGCCGAGGGTACCCCCCGAGACGACTATTTTGTAAGTTATTTGTTAATTTTTAATGAATTTGTTTCGTGAAGTGTACATAATACCAATGAGATCACAGTCCCGTCATGAGAGAATCAATTGATGTTTTATTCAAAATAGTGAGATTTTTCAAAAATTAACCAATAACAATAAAAATGTTGCAATTTCCATACACCCTAAATATGAGCTAGACCTGAGAAATGGATATGATCAATTTTAAAATTGACTTTATGTTCACCTGGTGGTAAATTTAATTTTTGGTATTTGTACTATCATAATATTAATGAAACAAACGCATGATTAACTCGGACAACTAAATTTATGCTTCACATCATTAAAGTATAAATATTATGTTTTTCTGTACAGGTTACACTTGAAATCTATTTAATATTTAAAATTCATAAAAATTAAACTCCGTTATGGATTATCATCATCAGAAAAATGGTTTGATACAGAATCGTCTAACTCTAATGCAACTTAAATTGGGTGGGGAGAAATCCCCGCAATTTAAGAACATACTTTTTCTTCCGGTATTTGTTATTTTAATGACTTTTCATTTTTTTTCTTTGTTTTATTTTTAGATCTAAGTTACACATATGAATATGAGTCTTTATTAACCCTGGAGAACTTTTTATTTCATAGCATGTCCCATCAAACAGCCCTGCCCATGAAATTGTCGACTTTAAAATTGAACAGCTGTGCAAGTCACAGTCACGGACTATAATACCGTCCTGGGGAAGCAAAAGGCTGTATCTACATATTTTCCATTTTTCACCCCCCCCCCCCCTAATGTATTTTACTCCAATTTCATTCTACAAAAATACTCCTTTGGTTTTTGCTCAAAATCAAGCATGAAAAGAACTTCAAATTCCAATATTTTTTTAGCTTCTTGTGGCTGTGGCAAATCTGAATCGCGTTTCTTCAAATATAATTCGAAACTCATTTTGATAGATGATTTGTCGCCAGGCCCGTCGTTTGGGCGATCAGGGGAGTAAATTGCACCTCCTA
This sequence comes from Uloborus plumipes, assembly GCA_038373865.1. Lineage (NCBI taxonomy): Eukaryota > Metazoa > Arthropoda > Arachnida > Araneae > Uloboridae > Uloborus > Uloborus plumipes. Next base: position 3,343 of record JAXGGA010001009.1, read on the forward strand.
GCTTTCGGAAATTATGTATTTGCAATAAGTAGGTGTTGGTTTTTGCCATTTTTGAGCACAATTTCCCTTGACTTAAAAGCCATTTCACCGTAAATTACCTTGCCCCCCCCCCCCAGGAAAAATTCGAAATGACGGACCTCTTTGCCACTAACCTGCCCACGGCGGGATAAGCATTCAACACATCAAATACTGTCGGCCCCGCTTAAACGAATACTGTCGGTTCCAAGAAACCTTATTCGATTAAGCGGGGTATTCTTTTAAGCGGGGAATTTTAACATTGCGTTTATGGCGTGGGACATATTTGGTTCCAAGATATTTTATTCGTACAAGCAGGATAACTACTAAATCATGCTGTGTTATAAGTTTACATGCACTTATTAAAAATACATCAACATGTAATATAGTTTAGCCTTTAGTATTAACAATAGTATTAAAGATATTACTTTTATATTTGCAAAGAACGTGAATTTTATCTTTTATTCAGAGTTACATGTAGACAAACCCACTTGTGGAACAAATAAAAGCGTATTAAAATAAGACAAAAGCGAATCTTGTAAAATTGGAATCTTCTCAGCAATTTCTCGCACCTTCACTTGCAAAAATTGGCTAACTCATATGGTATGTCAGGTGCTTTCACCACTATTTGTGTGAAATGTCACATTTTATTCGTTATTAAGCGTTTTTACTCTCGTTCGAAACGTCTCCACTCCGCTTATTCGGCTATTAATTTTATTCCAAAGAAGAAAACTCGTTGCTTTTTCTTAAGGGGAAAACGGGCTTGTCTTTGCGACTATAAAGTTCTCTACTATAAAGATTCCCCACTTATGAGGCTTTTCTCAATGACTGCCATACGTTCTTTTTTTTTTTTTTTTTTCTTATCGCTGTGTATAATCTTTACGGCATTCTCTTCTGCCTCGAAGAAATAACATAAAAATTCTTCCACGTTCGCTCGTGAAATCTCGTCCTGTTCTCGGTTATTTTGGTTGTTGGCGAGACTTATGTTAGTGAGAGTTTTTATTCGAACGTGAGACTTACCGTCTGATCTTCGTAGGTAAAATCTTCCGCGCATTTACGCATGCGTCAGGTCTTCTCTGATCTTCCCAAAACAGGGGTGATAGGCAAGATAACAACAAGGGGAAGAATAATAAGAATCATTTCGAGTCGTATCAAACAAGGTAGAACGATGTTAATTTCAAATACATAGTTTAGTTGAATGTGTCAAAAGGATATAGCAAATCCAAGTTTCGAATTGAAAACTCCGGAAAGTTCCCCCTCACAACCCATCACCCCTTAAGTGGAATGGTTTGCGAGTGCTAGGCGGGGCTTTCACGGACGGACCGTACATTCCATTTTCACTCGTGATTTGCCTTGGTATAAGTCTGAAATTATCTTCGTTAGAAAAAAAAAATGCAAATTCATGGTTCTAAAAAGATTTTTATAATGCACCTTTCATATCAGAGAAAAAAGGCGTTAGATTCAAAGTTCAAATTACAGAATCTTTACTTAATTTTCTCATATTCATGAAAAGCAAAAGCAATGCTAAAAATAATAACCTTGGTCTGGATTCCAGTGGTTAATTGCAATATTCCTTTTCTTGATGGAAATTTGTATACGAGATTCAACATTGAACTTATGACTGTGAAAGTTCGAATTTTGGACGTACCCACCTTTCTCTGACAAGGAAGACATACCGTGGCCGCCACTAAACTGAATAACGTTTGTTTCAGACAACTTTCATTCAATAAAGTGACTGATTCAATAAGTGAGCTACTGTCTAACATTTTTTCGTAAAACCTTCGTAGAATCAGCGCACGCGCCAAGTCTCTTCAGACTGTCTCGAAATAGGGGGGAAATGCAACGAGGAAGTAGCAAGCGAGCAAAAACTGAAGGCATCGGGAAGTGCTAATCCTAAACTTATCTCCCCTTTTTCAAATGGAAGCATCCGTGGCTGCCAGGCTAACAATACGCAAACAGACAGTAATTCAATGAAGCTCGACATTGCTTTGTTTTTGACGATTTGATTCATTAAAAGCTGTTGATTTAATGAACCAGCATCCAATGTATTTTTATAGTGGGAGCCGGCAGGTTATTTGAACTGTTCAAAACTGAGACAAGGAATTTTCTCAGAAGTTTTCTCTTTTCTTCTTACGCGTCAAACACAAGAATGAGGTGCGCTCACACAGATCTTTTAAAGAAAAAAAAGTTTGTTAAAATCGAACTGTTCATTCAAAAGTTGATATGGGGACTGATTTTTGAATTGTTCAAAATTGAACGAAAAATTGTTCAAATAGAAAAGTCAAAAGGGGGAATGAGGTGCCCTTGCTGAGATCTTTCTTATGAAAAAAAAAGCTTGTTCAAATCAAACTGTTCATTCAAAAGTTATTGGGGGGGGGGGGGGGCATACCGACACTTATTTTCCCCATCTCAAAACCAAACTTTAGCATTTTTAATACCTGATTTTTTTTTTTTTTTTTGATTTTTAGTGCTTTTTTCGTGCGCCCCTGGAATTAAAAATGACTACTTATTTATTCTCTATTGAATCATTAAGTAACTGCTGCGAAAATGACGTCATTTCCACTTCAATATCACCCCAATCTATTAAAATTTCTAACTCAAAGTTTTGTTCAAGCAAAAATAGCAATCATTTTAAGAAGAAGCACCCGGTCTTCGTGCTTTCTTCGATATTTCGAGTCCTACTACTCTCGGATGGTAATTCCCCTCGTCTACCCTTTGAGCCCCGTCAAGGTAACTGGATCTTCCAATGACTCAATGTGTGACCTCCTTTTTTTTTCATTCGTTTTGATGAACGCTTTTCACACTTACCGAATTTCCTGGCTGCTTTTGTAGACGAAAGGTAACTATATTTTAAGTTGATGAGAAGGGAAAAATATCACTTTTACCCACTTTGGGATTTAAAAAGTTCCCCATACAAATAAGCTCTTAGAGTTCCTCTTTTCAGTAACTGACGCAACAAGGGAGTTAAAATATATACAAGGAAGTGAGTTCTATATTCTATAATTTTGGCATTAGCAAGCAAAATGTAAAAAGTGGACGTAATTTTTCAATGAACAAAAATGCGTACAACACATGACTTCGCTCGTGTTAAACATTTGATGTCTTAAAATCACTCAAAAGGAGAGATGCCTTTTCTTATACACACGCATACGAAGTAATACTTCTGAAATTTTTATTTTATGACACTTATACAATATGTTAAATAGAGAGTCTGGCTAATTCAAATGCAAAGAATTTTGAGGTTTTTGTTAGTGGTATTCAAAATTCGAAGGGAAAAGGTGTATTGTTTTATAAGAAATGTTTGCAATACTACGGTAAAAATAAGTAGGTACTGCAGATAAAGCACTAAATTTAAAATTATTCAATAATAATAATTTCATTTTCAAATGAAATTGAATAAATCAAAAAATTAAAAATTAAATAGTAATATTTTTTTGCAAGAAAGCGGGATAAAAAGCATTTTTTAGAGTAGTTTTGAAAGTTTTCGGAGGGGGTTTGAACCCTAAAAACCCTTCTCTTAAATACGGCCCATCTTTTCCTTAATGTTTTAAAAATAAAAATGTGATCATTCAATCAAGTTTCTCGGGAACAAAAAAAAAAGTTCCCCCACTAGGATTGATTTTTTTAAGTGCTCTTTTTAAAAATACAGTATTCATTTTTTGAATTTTGTTTCAAGTTCGATTCAAGCGTTCCATTTATGTTTCAAATGCGGGAATTCGTGGCAAAAGCCCGTCTTTTCATCGCTGGCTGAGATTTGCGTGTCTTCCCAAAGGGCCGCCAAGAAAAACGTCAGATTTTCCGACAGTTCTCACTCAATCTCCGGGAAAAAGAGAATGCAACATAATTACACAGCAAGGCGGGAATTTGTTTTTCTTGGGTCCCAATTTAGACCGCAGCGGCGGGCGGTTGCTCTTGTTCGTCGCGATTCCGCGGATTTTGAAGATGAGGCTGAATATTTATTTTTACGTCATAGTCGAGCGATGCTCGGTCGAGAAAAATTAGGTGGGAAAACAGAAAATCGGTATTTTCGGCCATCAGTTAGCAGTTTGTTTTTAATGTTTCATTTTTATCGTCAATAGTTAGCTGAGTTGCTGTTGAGGTATCATATACCCTGTGTGACGAGAGCTGGCGGTTCAAAGTAAAAGTAATTTCCCACTCTCCGCACTTCTCCCCTGATGGTAGTCATAGTTACGGCGCCATGGACGTTTTTCCCACGATGCTTTTACAACAATGGTTAAATGCAAACGCTTAAGTTGCGTTGTGCGTAGACTTTTTTTTTTTTTGAAAAATCAACGTTAACAAAGCAAAACATTTTCTTAGAAATTTTCGCTGTATTAAGGTTTGGCTATATTTGTTAAAAAACGTTGAGAAATAACTGAGACATGAGGATATAAATAAAATCGCAAGCCTAATTCGATAAACATAAAATAAATGAAATGCATTAACAGCAGTGCATAAAAAAAGAGTGGAGCTGCTTTCTTTCATACGGTTTCCACGGAGACGACGCAAAATTTCAAAACTTGATACATCTATTTTAAAGTAACCGAGTATAGTGAAAAATTACTTTGAAGACATGGGGGGCCATTGCCTCGTTGAGAGGCTGGACTTCTTTTTTAACGAATGAGACCACCGAAGCAAGATGGACAGCACACAGAGAGGCAATAACTTCCTGGGCTCCGGTGGGAATCAAACCCACGACGTCCGGCATTTGGAAGCGAAGTTTCTACCTTACACTAAAAAATGAATGTTGTTCTTACAGTATAATATAGGGGCAATTCCATCGTTACAGACGTAACAATCGCAGACTTTGAACACAAACAATTCTGGTTTGGGCTGATGAAAGTCTTCAATTTTTTTTCCTGTAGTGTAACTTGATGATGTTTATGCTACATTAAATTTGCGTGCAGATTGCTTAATTACAAAAAAATACAGAAATTAAAAACTGCCTGTTACAGACGTAATTCACAAAACAGCAAAAACTTGACTATGTCATACAACTTACAATATTCCTCTGAATTATACGGAAATTTTGAACTTTTTTTTTTTTTAATACGTGTTCTAGAGACTTCAAGCTTTCTAAAACCATAAAGATTGTGTGGATTTTGACTGCCGAATTTGTGAAAAAAATTCACAAACTCGTTACGGACGAAACAAAGTGGTGTTACAGACGTAACATCTCTGATTTGAAAGTAGAAAACAGTATTTTAAAGCAGGAATAAACAAAGATTTTTGTGTTAAAACAATACAGTAGCATTAATTAACACATTATTTGAATATTTTAAGTTATACTGTAACAGTTTTAGAAAATTTGGGTAAGTCTGGGGGAGTTGAGAGCATATGCCGATATGTCAATATGTAACAATAAATTAACCCATTAATGCTTGACAGTTTCTTTTCCAAAGATATTTTGTATACTGGTTAAAAATAGTGTCTAATGGACAGGAAAAATAATTTAAAAAATATCATGTGAAAAATAAGTTTTTATTAAGGAAAGAAGAATCGTCCCTCAAAAGTTACGATAGACCCCAGAGGGTACATACTTTTTTTACTAAAATTTTTTTTTTCTTCCTACGATATAATATTTAAAAAGAAATTTTATAAGAAGAAATAAAATCAGTAATTAACATAAACCGGGAATCTGGGAATAACTTTGAAAACTTAGCTTTTTTTCTAGAGATTGTGAATGATGTCATTCTTAATAAAGATCGTATTAAAACTGCTACAGAATACACTTTACAATGGTTACGTGCTGCAATCTGTTAATAACGAATTGAAACAACACCAAGGTACTAATTAAACACTATTATGTGGTTGAAATGTTCATTTTTGGGAAATTCAGACCCTTTTTTGGACCGTCCCTAAAAAGGGACACTAGGCATTAATGGGTTAATGCATCTTAAGACAATTATTTCCAAGAAAGATTGACACAAGAAAAGTTTAGAAGGGCCTTCACACAAATTTATTTATTTGTATTCTTAAAATTAATGCATAATGGGGCTGCTACATAAAAAAATCGGGAAAAGTAAATTCCTCCCTGGAATCAGTGATTGGTCTTAGGAGAACTTAAAAACTTGAAAATGTTGGATGATATAGCAGAATACTAGTACCAAACTAAAATTTAACCTTCTTGGTGACAGTTGGTCAATTTTGATAATTTTTTTTTTTTTTTGAATGAAAAAATGTGTCCTTTTTCGTCCGACATTTTCGAAATTCGAACGGCATTTTCGCAAATAAATTACAATTACATGCCGACATAATTAAAAATTTCAAAATCAGAACACCAGAAACTTTAGTACTCGTACCATATTATGCTATATACATGTATTGCTCATCCTGTGCTTTTTACCTATTTAATTGGAAATTTACTTTTGCTACGGACGTAACATAGAGCCATTTGTTATGTCCGAAATATTACGTCTGTAACAGCATTAATTTAAAAACTAAATCAGTTGCAATATTTTTAACTATGGTGGGCAATTACTCCATGAATTTGCCAAAAGGACCATTAAGGGTTTTTTTTAATTTTGATTTTTTAGGACGTAATGACAACTTTTGCTTCTTTTTTGTTACAGACGAAACATCAAACTTCTTTTTTTCAAACTTCAATTACACCATTTAGATCAATTCAAAATAAATTAATGAATGCATATTATTATAGTACCGTCTTAGTAGTTAAAATTGTGCTACAAGTAGTTTTTTTTTGTTTTTATTTTTCGATGAGAAATATGCATTTGAAAATGTGTTCTTTTTCTGATTTTTACAAGTTCGTGAATATCGTACTTCCAACTAAGAAAACAAGTATTATTCTAACTCTCACCAACAAACCAATGCAGGATTCTTAAAATATACATCTTAAGCTTTAAAATGATGTATAACATAGCAACATAACTTCAATATGAATTTTTGACCAATTGGTTTCACTTTTCATGGAATGGCCTATAGCTAATTTTATGGTAATAAACTGCAAAAATTGCTAATTTTACTGTAAGAAACTGTAAAATTGCTAATTTTATCCTTTATTTACCGTGCATTTTATAGTTTTACGCTGGAACCTCGGCTGCCAGTATTATACTGTAAAAACAACAGTTCATTTTTCGCAGTGTAGAGCCACGGAGAGGCCCCAATTAGTAGAATAATTTTTCATTTGCCAAACATGGTGCTTTTTATTTGTGGTAAAAAAAAAATATTTTAAAGGATAAACGGAAATTAGTTCTCAAACTTCTTAAAAACAAAATCGTCTTTTCATTCCGAGTTTTCCAACCTTTTCTTTTGACTATACTCCACATGTAATATGTCTATCTCCCCTTAGTGATGTACAGTCAAGCCCGCTTAATAGAATATCGGTTAAAAGAATATCCCGCTTAATGTAACAATTTTTAAACGTACCAAACCGTTGTTTTAAGTAATTTTGGTTCCGAATAATGGAATATCCCGCTTATTAGAATAAGTTTTTGTCTCTTCTTGACTATTTCATTGAGCGGGCTTGATTGTATTATTCTTATTGCTTAAAATATATATGTATTTTGACGTCACATGACTCTGCAAGACATCTAGTTTTTGAACAACATGTTTGAGGGAAAAAAAGACAAATTCCAAAATGCGAATCGCGGAGGGTAAAACAATTTACAGCTCATATTCGGATTACCCTATTCAAACGTTAAAATACACTTTTGGTGGGGCGTGCGCCTCATCTTTGGGAACACTGATTTATTCGAAATCTCAATCTAGGCACCAAGTAACATGAGCAAATTAAAACGATGAATTATGTGATGGTGGGTTTCTTTATCGTCTCTCTATTAAAATTCTGGTGCGTCTGTTTACTTTGAGACTCTATCGTCTGTAAACAGTCCAGAGAAAATCAACAAACGAATAAAATAAGCTGCGTTAAGTGGAGTTGTCAAGCAGCAAGTGAAAACGCCAAGAAAGAGCAGTAAAACTGAAATGTTTTAGCGACTTTCTGTATGACCTTAGATAGGGAAGATGCGGAATGCTTTGGTCAATTAACAATTGGTGCAGTTGCAGCATTGCCGCAACTCAACGCTGCTTGATGAGCCTTCATTTTGTTTGGTGTCGTGAAATCCTTCCTTTTTCTTTGGAAAAAAAGTGGACTTACTTGAGATATTTATTAACAGTGTCCTTAAAATGAAAGTTTAGCCACATTTGAACTTTTATAGCTCACAAAACATTTAACTTTTTAAGATAAAAGGACGTGTCCTATGTTTTTGTCCTCTGTCCTTTATATGAAGACGGGAGCGCCCCGATGAGGGGTCACGGGAGGTCAATGTGACCTCCCAATATTTTCCGTATTCGGCACATTTTGCTGATGATTCTGCAATTTGAAGACAATATTGCAACATATTTGTTCTTTTACAACAGAATATTTGTTCTTTTCACATTCTCACATTTTATAAGCTGTATGAAATACACCACAATGACAATCTATTTAGGCTACACAAAAAATATTGAATTAGTAACATGTTACATATTATTTCTCTAGCCTGTTTTTCGTTCCCGCGCCAGAACTTCCTTATTTCTTCATCAAATTTCATAGTTTATCCCTCATTTTATAGCTGTCTTTCTTTTTTTAAGTGAAAAAAAACGTTTTTCTGTTTTTTTTATTACACATTAATTCAATAACTAGAACGAAAAGAACTTAATCAATCGACGTAAAAGAACCTAATCAACTGATAATCTAAGGTGGGTAAATTTTCTGATGTACCGAAAATATGCAGAGATCTTGAAAAACAAAATAACTGTAGGAATAACCCAAGTTAACTGCAAATATACAGACGAACCAAATAAAATTGTAATTTATACCACGGGTAAAGCCGTGAGGACACCGCTAGTTTCAATCATAAAATGTCAGAATTCTTCCAATACCGACGGAAAAGTAATAGCTGGTGTCTCCCCCCCCCCCCACCCCCACCTCCTACTTGACTCTTTTCAGCGGTTTTACGGTTTTTCGTTCTTAGAACGAAAAAGTGCTGATGTGAAACATCTGGTGAACAGACCAACAAAGAACTTGGTAGTATCCTCTTCTGGTTGGAATTTGAACAGGGGGAACTTTAAATAGTGAGCCGCCTATATATTCTCGAAACTTCATGGAACAAAAAAGCTCAATGTGCATCTTTTCCATCTGGCTCTGCAGATGCTCGTATGGTTGCCAAATGGTGAGAAATATAAAAACATTTTTTTCATAATCATAAATGAACGAATGCTGGGAGTTACTCTTCGTGCTCGGTGGTATTGTTGCTGAAACTGCCGAGTTTCCCCAATTATAAAAGTTATAGTATTGTTCAGAAGTAACATTAAGGTTCAGTGAAGAGAAATTTTTGAAAGTTTTTGATTCTTCTTCAGTTAACTGAATATGAAACGAGTTTTATTTTATTTTATTTATTGAGCAATGACAAATTGCTGTATCTTTTCTTTTTGGACCTCAGACATCGTGTAGTCCCTCTTTCAAATTGACAGTTTGCCAACGTTTCCACTACCCCTCCTCCTGCAGGGTGTCCATACAGTACATGATGGAGATGGAGTACACACACACACACACACACCTTTCGTTATTCTTCATTACGAAACACAATTCGAACACGAAATATCAAAATTCAAGTTGTTGTTTATTTTATGTTTTACGAAATGCTTCATTATCAATTCCTCGGAACTGTCCAGTATTTTTTTAAAAATTAAAATGCAGGAGTAAACTCCCGTTCTCGCACTTTTTTCCGGACAAATTGTATTTGAACCTGAGGCTCCCATTCCTTTATGAGCAATGACGCGTACTCCTCAAACACTACCGTTACCCTAGTACCAGGTTCCCACAAAAAGGAAAATTCCCTTAAAAACACCCCCACCCCCCAACCCATTTCAATTGCAGTAGTTAGCTCCATTATCCCCAGCATGGACAATCTATATTAAACTTTCCAGATCCCCCGCTGTGATGCATATTGTATTTTTTGTTTATCACTCCATATTTCAGCGACCTTTTATTTTTTTAAACGTAATTGAAATATTTAACTAGGATCTGTAATCTGGCAACACTGTACGGATCGGAAGGTTGACACTTGACGTCATCATTCGAACCTAGCGCCGACCTCTCGTTAATCGCAGAGAGCTTGGCTTTGAAGAACCGTTTTAAGTGACTTGTGAGAAAAGAAACTAGAGAAGGCTCTTAGCTTAGCTGTGTAGCTTCTTTCTGTTTCTTTTCGTACGATTGAGCGGGGAAGGGGGGGGGGGGTACTTTCTTACTGAATTAGCTCAACTTCTTTTCTCTTGCGATCTTGTTTATGATTTCTGAGCGAAACTTAATTAATATGGCGCTGTAATTGTAGCTTCTTCACTTACCACTCGAGAGGAAGCACTTCAGCCGCAGTGGAAAGTTCTTTTGTGTCTAATTTATTAAAGCGTTCCAACTCGATGAAATGGCTGTTTAGGATGCTTAAACGGGGATGGTTTTTTCTCTCTTTTTGTAGTCACGTTGGCGTCAACAGTTCTAGGAACGGAAGGCCTTCGTCATCTGAGTATTGGTTGGAAAAATTGGGAATTTGATTTAACGAGCCACTGGTCGACAGTCTCGAATTTAGTTGCCATTTTTCAAAAGATGCTAGGTAGTTTTTATAAGGGTTTAGACAGGTAATCTTTTAAAACGTGTGATGCGAAAAAAAAAAAATTCTTGGACAGTGGCGAAGTGAACATTTTTTTGGGCTGGAGGACATTTAAAAAGTTTCGAAAGAAAAGGCCGCAAGGTTAGTTATTCTCAGGAGGGGGTTCGTGGAAGTCTGGACTTTGGGAACCACTGCAGCAGGTTTTGAACTCATGAAAAATGGGAAAGACTTCTTATTCAGTTTACTTTTGCAGTAAAATGCTTCAAAACGTATAAAAAACATTTACAAAGTATATTCTTTGCTTAATTTTACTTTATAAATAAAAAACATAGACCCTAATTTAAGAAGTCATTACTATTCTTCCGTGCTAAGCGCCAAAGTGGTATCTGCAGTCGAGCTCAAACTGAGATATAACTCTTTAAAGTTTTGCACCACCATGTATTTGATCAGATGATAATTTTTCAGAATTAAAAAAAAATATTTCCCATCCTCAAATGACCATATAATTTTGCATTTAGGTAAAATACGTTACAAAGAGCAATCTGGTGGCGATAACTCAATTTTGTTAAGTGCAGATACGACTTTTGTGCTTAGCACGGCAGTATTGGTTAATAACTGAACAGCTAACTGAACTAAATAACTAGCAGCTAACTGAAACTCCAACATCCGGGGGAAAGTTGATCCCCTCCTCCACCACCATATGTTATCTCTCTTTTGCTTGTGGTTAGCGTGGGTGGAAAACAACTGCATTTTGTAGTCAGCAAAATCCATTTTGACTAATGTGTGGGAAAATTGTTGCGACAACTCGCTTCTGCTGTGTCTGTAATGAAACTTGTTTGCGCCTGCAAAGTTGTCTGAACCCAAACAGTGTTTTCAATTTTTAGCCTCTATTCCGTGAAAGTGTTGGTGTAAAAATGGCAATAATAACTGGAAACGTTTCTATAACGCATGGTAAAAAGTCACGCGTTGGAAAAGTGTATTGCTTTAACATTCTATTTTTTACAATTTGAAATCCCACGAGTATTTTTTTTTTTTTTGGTTCGCAGGAAACGCCATGAATCCAGTTCATGTTTAACCTTTAGGAACCGGGCGGTACACATGTTGTACCATAAGTCTTTTTTCTTTAGAGGACAGGGTTGAAATTTTCACTCGAACCCTTTGGAGCCGCTCATTTTTTCAAGGTTTCATTCGTCTGGTACTACAGTTTATACCTTCTCTTTTCAATGGAAAAGAAATCTGTGGTTCAACTGTCGTACTACTTGGGTCGAAAGAAAAATTTCCAAAAAACAGCCCGGATCCAAAAGGTTGAAAATAAATATATGTAATTTCTAGAAAATATGTGTTAAATTGTTGCTTACAGCGTGAGTAATGAACTGGAAAAGGCGGTCTTTTTTCGTCTGTTTTCACTTCCATAAGCTCAAGTCTTCTGCATTGAAAAAGGGCTATCATTTTAATTTTTACCATAAAGGTGTTTCTTAAATATGAAGTACGGCCCAGAAATAAAATCATGCTTTTATAAAACATTCTTTGAGGCAGGGCCAAATTTAAGGGAAGGGTTTTTAGGGTTCAAGCCCCCTCCGAAATTTTTCAAAACTATTCCAAAAAAGTCTTTATGCACTTTTTTGCTGAAAAAGTTATCACTATTTAAATTTTTTTTACTTTCTCATTTATGTCTGAATTTATTTGAAAAGTGAAATTATCATCATTGAATAATTGTACAACTTAAGTACAATTTATCTTGCAGTATTTATTTTCATTGTAGTTGTTGCAAACATTTCCTACAGAGCGCAACACCTTTTTCCTCGGTTTGAATTTTGAATACCATATTAAAAACACCAAAATTCTTTAAAATTGAAAATGGCAAACTTTACATTTAACTCATTATCCGACTACGGCAAAGCCTAAAGGAAGGGTTATGTTTTTATCAGTCTGGCTATGTTTGTGGTTAAGGATGTTCCACCGTAGCTCCTAAATTATTCATTCGATTTTGATGAATGAGGTGCCAATCGATTCGTTTTCGAGCCTCGAGTGTCATATGCTACTTTTTATTAGAATTTACCAAGAGGAAAAATCGATTATTCCTAGACAAGCATCGATTTTTACCGATATTTTCGTAGCTAAGTGTGTTTCAGTTCAAACAAAAGTCGCAATCAACAATGAATTTCCAGTTTAAGGCTGATCTAGATTTTTGCATGAAATTAGTTAAAAGCATTTGAATGAGGCAGTAATTGACGTTGGAAGACGAATTTTTGCAAAGGGCCAAGTTTACGGCGCATTAAGTAGGGTAAGGACATTGGAGGGTTTATTTATAAGCGATCTGGACCCACGGAAATTTTTAAGCAGCCCTCATGATTCAGCGTCTTTGATGGAATTGGAAAGGCTGAGAAGTTTTGACACTGCTCAATAAAAAATACCCAAAAAACTTTTCATACTTTTTTGTTATGTGCATTTAATTTTGTAATGTATATTCATTTGCTAAGATACAGTGGAGTAAAATAAAAAAGTTTTTTAACCTGTAACACGATTACAAAATATCTGGTATGGGTCCCACACTACTTCCTTTTACGTGTAAATTTCTTTGTAGATGCCTTAGTGTTAAAATAGTGCTAGGAGTGAGCAATATAGCAATTCGAACATTTACACCCCTAAGTTGCCACGAAACAATGCAAAATAAATGTTTTACAATGATTCATTTTCTAAATATCGCCGATTTTAACATCATTCAGTGGATTTTTCGCAAAATATCGTCAATAGCGCCAAATTGAACCCAAAATTAAAAAATTTTTTTTTTCGCCAAATTTGTAGCCAACTTGGCGATATGTCGCCAAGTTGGCGTCAAACACTTGGCGACAAAAAGCTTGGCGATATATCGCCAAGTGCTCGTGCCAATTCATCTGCATTGAAATTAACACTGATTTTTCTAACTTCTTTTCACCTTGAGAGCATTCGAATGCAACCACAAGGGGAGGTGCACAACTAGACCCCCTCAGAGCCTAGATACCAAACTAGAAGCTTCTACGGCATATAGTTTTTGAGTTATGCGAGATACATACTAACATACGTACATACAGGCGTCACGAGAAAACTCGTCGTAACTAACTCGGGGGTGGTCGGAAATGATTTTTCAGCTGGTTATATGTTGGCAGGTACATATGCACGTGCTAACAGGTCGAAAAAACGACTAAACATTCATTCAGGGGTGAGCAAAATCAAAATTTTGATCCAAATTTGAGGGAAATTTTTTTCGCGATCACAATACTTCCTTTACTACGTAAAAGGAAGTAAAAAGCTCTAAAAAGTAAGAAATAATAACAAGTTTAAAAAACTATAACCCGACTACAAAAAAAAAAAAAAAGCACTGAAAGGTAAGAAACAAGGTAGGTGCTATTTAATATCATCGTCTTATTAAATAAAACAAGACGTTTGATATCTTAGCTATACCTGTTTATTTAGTTCTACGACTTGAACTCTCTGCAAGTTCCACATTAACAACATAATTAAATTCAAATGCTGTAGTCGTGCGTTGTCAACTACAGAAAAACAATTTGATAGAATAACATTATAACCTAATTTACCATTCTTATTTATATATATAGATCAAACTAATATGTTTGCTTGTGTATCAAGTTTAAATGCTTGCTTTCTGTAGTTGACAACGCACGACTACAGCATTTGAATTGAATTATGTTGTTAATGTGGAACTTGCAGAGGGTTCAAGTCGTAGAACTAAATAAACAGGTATAGCTAAGATATCAAACGTCTTGTTTTATTTAATAAGACGATGATATTAAATAGCACCTACCTTGTTTCTTACCTTTCAGTGCTTTTTTTTTTTTTTGTAGTCGGGTTATAGTTTTTTAAACTTGTTATTATTTTATGTCTCATAAAATAGAAATGTCAGAAGTATTACTTCGAATGTGCGTATACAGTAAACGCATCTATTCTTTTGAGTGATTAAAAGAGATCAAATATTTAACAGGGGCAAAGTTATGCAGTGTACACATTAGATTTTTTTCTTTCATTGAAAAGTAAAGTCATTTTTTTTGCATTTTTCTTGTTAATACTCTTTAGCATTTGTTGCAACAAAAAGCATCAGAATATAAATATGAAATGAAATTTTAATGATCGTATAGAAATCAAGAAAAATGTGTTTGGTAAAACTCTCCCCGAAACAAAAGTCTGGTTACGGCCCTGCTTTGAGGTATCATGTTTGTTTTGTGCTGTCGTGTCCCACAGCTGTGGGAAAGAATACCATTGCCTCACAAGGAGGGTGGACTTCTAAAAGACAACAACACTGTATACATTTCTTGATTTTACACTCAGTACGACACTAAGATTTACATTACAAGAGAAAGGAAAGAAATACCTAGCCCACAGGTGGGAATCGAGCCCATAACCTCCGGCATTCAAAGCCATTGCTGCTCGGCCACGTAGGTGTCATATCATGTTAGTGTCGTAAATAAATGTGTTCTGTTCTGTGCTGTCGCAGTAAAAGTAGCAGAACGTATATTGTACATAAATTTTAAAATAAGTGGTTCAGCTATGAAATTTTCGAAGGAAGATGATGTGCAACTTAGGTTTAAAATGTGGAACATAGGTACTCACCAGGTAGCCACTCGAATCATGTAATAATGAAAAAAAAATTTCATATGTAGCAATTGAAAGAACAAATTGGGATATCTTTTGATGCAAAAATTATTTTCCCCCGTCGCCCCAGTTGTCAAGATACAAGCTTTTAAAGTTGCCGAAATTTTTAGAAAAGTGCCAATTTTCAAGACTTTACTGTCTGTATTTAGCAGGACATATCCGTCTGCAAAGCGTGAGAGAGATTCTGTCGGCGCCGCTTAATCGTTTAACGGAATTGAATACCCCGCTAAAAAGAATAAAATATCCCAGAACCGAATATTTCCCATGTCATAGACGCAGTGTTAAAGATCCCCGCTCAAAGAAATAGCCCGTTTAATCGAATAATATTTCTCGGAACCGACAGTATCTTCAATTTCTCATCGATACCCAATAAATTTGGAGACTTTTCTTAAAATTTCGGCTAACTTTAAGACCGCATCTTTCAGCAACTTCATATTTGCTTGCACACAATTAAATGGAGAATCAATAAAAAAATCTGGTATGGACCCCACACTACTTCCTTTTACGTGTAAATTTCTTAGTAGTTGCCTTAAGTGTTAAAAAAAGTGCTTGGAGTGAGTAAGGTAACAATTCAAATATTTACTCCCCTAATCTACCACGAAACAATGCAAAAAATATTTTATAATGGTTATTTTTCTAAATATTGCTGATTTTAATATCATTTAGTGAATTTTTCGCAAAATATCGCCAATAGCGCCAAGTTGAACCCAAATTCAAAAAATAATTTTTTCGCCAAATTTGCCGCCAACTTGGCGATATGTCACCAAGTTGGCGTCAAACACTTGGCGACCAAAAGCTTGGCGACATGTCGCCAAGTGGTGGCGCCAATTCATATCACTTGAGTCTGTATTGAAATTAACATTGATTTACCCCAATAAAGGGGTAAAAGACCCCTTTGGGAACATTCGAATGCAATCACAAGGGGAGGTGCACAACTAGACCCCCCTCAGAGCCTACATACCAAGCTAGAAGTTTCTACGGCATATAGTTTTTGAGTTATGCGAGCCACATCCGCACATACATCCGCACATACGTACATACAGACGTCACGAGAAAACTCGTCGTAATTTACTCGGGGGTGGTCGAAATTGATTTTTCGGCTGTTTGTATGTTGTTAGGTACATATACACGTGCTGACAGGTCGAAAAAACTACGCGACATTCATTCAGGGGTGAGCAAAGTCAAAACTTAGACCGAAATTTGAGTGAAATTTTTTTCGTGATCACAATACTTCCTTTACTACGTAAAAGGAAGTAAAAATATGATAAATTGATAGTAATTGTTAAAATTGATAAAGGAGAAATTCAAAGTGCAGGTATGATTTGCAGTATTTTCGATTGTGATTATTAATGTATGAATTATTTTGGTAATTTCTGTTGTAAAATGATGCGAGTTTCTTTTGAGAGGAAGGGGGGAGGGTTGCTTTTTTCTTTAGTTCCTCCGAAAACAGAGCTCATATTTTGTCTGCAACTTATGTAATAAATGAATCAGTATGTCTTATTAATGTGCCAAAAAGTTGGCTGTTCCTATTCGTGTTGCGCCATTTTGTAATTTGTAGCTATAATGGATGATCTCATGGCAACAAATAACCGTAATTACCCTTTCAAGTACAAGGCGATTAATCTTCTATTATAACGGTTATTACTTCCTCAAATGATCCTTCTCTTTTCTAAGGAATTGTTCGTAGGTATCAAGCTGAGATAACGACAAAATACGACATGAACCGCAGCGGTTCACTCCCCAGTTTTCAATTAGAATAAATGATTATTTCATTGTTCCAGATTTGTTTTAACACAGCTTTAGTTTATTTCTTGCGCTTGTCCAACCGTTTTTCATTGATTAATAATGTATTTCTTCCGCAATAACGGCTACGAGACGTTTTTTGCCAGCTTTCTTATCTAGAGGAATTCTTAGAGGTTAGTTCCAAAGCCTTACGTACGTAATTCGTATATTTTATCGTCTCAAGCAGACAGGTAGCATTGGTTGCAAGGTTATAAACAGAGACCGACAAAAATGGTAGGAAGCCAGGAAAATGTTTGAACACCATAGACACCTTATTTCTCAGAGTTTATAGGAAAATTTAGTGTAACCAGGGCTCGTATTTTGGCATCAAAAACTGGTTGCTGGTGTTACAGTCGAAAACTGGTTCAAACTCGAAAGCTGTCAAAAAACTACATATCGCTCATGCGCTGCAGCAATGCCACAACTCAAAAAAAGAAAAAAAGCGATTTGGACAAAGAACAGGTGCAAATGTGAAAATATACATTCTTTTCAACAGCAATATTGGCATAACTCCTAATTCAATATTAGGCTGTAAAATTGCAGCAAATTAAAGCATTTCTCATTCGTTTCCCTTAGCAATAAAAAATTTAAACCCGTTCATCTCAGAACATGATTTTTTGAGTCGCACTGCTATTTCAGCCCAATAGGGATGTATGGAGGTATTTTTTCATTATAATTATTTATTAATTTTTAATACTACATATTACCATTAATTATTACTAAGTTTTGTTTCAAACAGACTTTTAGAAATGGGTTCATTAATATTTAATATCGCAGTGGTATAACTTTATGAAACGAAGTGTAAGCAATCATAAAATGCATTAATGTTCTGATTGCATGTTTGCATGATCTAATACAAATTAAAATGACAAGAAGAAGAAGCTCTTGGGTGTATTGAAGTTTCAGATCAAATCGGCAAAGGTGCCCATTTTAACTCAGAAAAGTAATTTTTTTTTACTCACAATCTCTGAAATTTATTTAAAATTTTAAACAGATCTTGAAGCAAAATTGCGAGTAATTAAAGTTCAAAGTTTTATTGTTGCAGATGTTGCAGTTTTCTTGTTTTGTGGTTTTGTCGTTAGTGTGCCTATAAAACTGGTCTAATGACATGTGGGTCATTTTCAAAATTTGCTTACATTTGATGTCCGGAGGTTAAAAATACGATTTTGAAGCATAACTTATATTTTAAATTCAATGCGAACAATTATTTTCTGCAATAAATACCCCGAAAAAAATTCTATCACTCAAAAAATTATTGAAATTTATTTATTAATTTTTATATAAGTCTTTAAAAATGAGAATCAAGGCAAAAACGCTTGTCCATTTCCAATTTTCGCAAGTTCAACTATTTTTTTTATATACTTAATTGTATAAAAAAAGTATTTTCAACAAATTGGACTATTAGCCTATGATATTCATAATGAATATTGACAATAGTAGTTTATTTTTTCATTAAGAAATGTATGAATATATTTTGTCCGGCAGTTCTTGTCAAGTCCGTTACCCTAAAATTATTTTAGCTAAAAAAGATATTTATTGCAGTCAAAAGATGGTAACACGTATTCAGTTAACTTGATAAACTAGTGACGTAACTATTTCGTACCATTTTGTTTGGCTGAGTCGAGAAGTATTGCTGTGGCGTTTCGCACAAGATTTCTTCCTGTTGCGTATTTTTATTTTTTGTCAAGTCGGTTACCAAAGATTTAAGTATTAATTTTTACTTTTTCTCAACTTTTACCCCGAAATATTGTTTATTATACAACTCTAAAAAAATGCATATTGTTGTTATATTTTTTAATTCGACAACCTAGCCATAATTTGACATTTTGGTTGAAATGTCAAGTCCGTTACTGATCAAATCCGGTACCAAATGTCAAGTCCGTTACCATACAGTTTTTGATCAATATTTTAATGATCACAAACATCGTTTTAAATGTCAGGGACGAAAACTAATTTCGAATGAAGTTGGTTCTAGGCGCTATGATATAGTTTAAAAGTGAGATTTCATATTGATTTTGTATGGTAACGGACGACAATTTTCCTTGCAACTTAAAGTTTTACAACAGCATTTGAACACTTAATTATGCATCAAAGTGTACAACCAATTACTTTTTCACACACCTAAAATGTGTGACAAAACATCTGTTAGTGATTCTAAAAGAAAATAGCAAGTTAAAAAAATTACTTAAAAATTCTGAAATGTAAGCATATGGTGAAAATGACCCATGTACTTTTTAATGTATCAATTTTATTTGCTTACCTGTATCCATTGCTTACCATTGTCCATAGTGTTTAATTTTTAAAATGTAACATAACATAACCCCTTCATCCTCCAAACCCTTCAAATCAGGAGCGGTCCGAATGTTTTCGTGTGATAAAAAGGTATTTACTTACTAAAGGTTAATAAATAAATAATTTCAAACAAAGCACTTCGAGGTGCTCCCCTCCCTGTACATTTTTTCTAGACCCGCCGCTGCCTGAGGCCTGCTCAAAATCTGCTCATAAAATAAATTTATATAAAACAGTAGGGGAATGTGGGACAAAGTGAAATAGTTGAGATAGCTGACCTATTTCAAAATGAACACATTGGAAATTTGTTCTGAAAATTACTGAACATGAAGAATGATTAATGTATTCTGTAAGACAACTTGCGTTAAAATATTATTTTTCATTTTTGGCAGTTATTTTGTACTTTCAAAAAAAGGTGAAAATTTTTCACCTTAAAAAACGTCAACTAAAATCCACTATTTTCACAGTGAAAAATTTTCTATTAACTGATCGACAGTAATTTTCATCAAATGGATGTGTAAAGAAACGAACAAATGACTTATTAATGAAAAATAAACGAATAAATAAATAAGCAAATAAATGAGCTCATTATTGCATGAAAAATAGAAATGAGTGAATGAAATAGAGAACGAATAAGAAAATCAGTAAACAAATGAATAAGTAAGTGAATTAATAGGTAAAATAATGTAAATCTTACTACTATTATATATGCGAAAGTTTGTATGGATGGATGTTTGTTCCTCTTTCACGCAAAAACTACTGAATGGATTTTGATGAAACTTTTACCATAATGTAGCTTATATATCAGAATAACACATAGGCTATAATTTATAACGATATTCAAAAACGTTCGATCGGTAGCGCCTTTTTCATTCCAATTTAAGGTACATATTTCTCATAAATCAAAAGGCATTGACCAAACTAATTCAGTATTTAGTGTATCATCTCAACTCCCTGTCGAAAGCTAAAATTGCGGGCATCATTTCTTTTTTCCGTATTTAATGTTCAAGGCTTTTCTCAAGTCAAATCATGAAGGGTTTTTTTCCAGCTTCATGGGGAATATCCAGGCTTTTACCATGATTTGTATTTAGAACGTTTTGTAGTCTTAGTTGTGTAAGTAGAATATTTATCCTTAAGCAATGTGTTTCTTAATATGCATTGCTGCGTGAAAATATTATTTTTTTAGAATAAATTGTATTCCTTTATTAGTAAATTGTTCACTGTATCAATTATTTTCACAAGTTTCGTAAATTTGTCGGTCCTGCTTAATCGGGTAACGGATAAACGAATAAAATATCCTGGAACTGGATATTTCCCATGCCATAGTCGCAATACTAAAGATTCCGCTTTATCGAATTCACCGCTTAATCAAATAATATTTCTTGAAACCGACAGTATTCGTTTGAGCGGGGCCGACAGTATGTGTTTTAGAGCATCGGTAATGTAATCGCTTGAAGAGATTGGCAACTAATAAATGGATAGGGTTCATTATTTTCCAATTTAATGGAACTTTAAATACAACTTTACGGTATTTTTAAAAATTTGTTTGCGCTGACTGGGCGGGTACTTACAAGTGGTCACTTAGAATCCAATCGAACAGGTATCTTGCCGAATTTGTTGCAAGAATATTATAATAACTATATATGGGTAATTTTTTCAACTAACGCCAGTTTTGGCGTCAAAGACTATGTAATAATACTTTACTTCTTACACGATATAACTAAAATAAAATGATTGTTGTCTGATATTTGTAGACTGCGCCAAAATCCTTATCATCGAGATAATACTCCCACAGTTGAAGAAAAGTTCAGGGTTTTTTTTTTTTTTTTTTTTAGCCGATTCCGTACGTTGTCATTAAAAAACTTTTAAAACTTACGTCAAAGCGTAAAGTAATCCGCATACGAAATTAATCAAACCCCAAAACTAAAATTTCCATTAATTTGTGTTTTTCGCACAAATAATTGTCAAATGCTCCCTACTAATTTCGAAATCACTTCGGACAAAAACTTTTAGCGTCATTTCATGGTCAGCAATATTTTCTCAGCATTAAATAACAATTTTTCTTTGACAAAAATTACTGACTTAATAATACTTAAGCATATTTTCAAAAAGTAGGGAGGGGAGCAAAATTATCCTAGGTATCCCAAAACATTTACCGCAAATTTAGCGACATTTTAAATCGTCAAAGCGGTACGTTTCTGAGTTCTTTTAGTTTAGAAATAAAAAGGCGATTATAAATTGTTTCTCAATATTTTTACTGGCCCAGGCAACGCTGGGTATTTTTGCTAGTTCATTAATAAATAAAGAAATACATACGTGATTTAAAAAATGAATGCATTAGTGAACGAAATAAACTATTTCACTTTGCCCCACGTGCACTCGACAAATTACATTGAACATTTAAAATAAAAATTTGCTTGATATAAACTAAATAAGTACTGCCCTGGACATCAGTAGATCTCAATTAATACTTAAAATGATAATTACAAAAATTTTATAATTTTATAACAACAGAAAATATTTTTGAAAAAACACGAATATTACAATAAATGTATCAAATTTTGAAAATGACTTGTATAATTTCTTTCGTTGATCTTTAGATCTATCTATTTGTTGACAGGAATTAACTGTGGAAGTTTGTTAAAATATTGCTAGATAGGTCGCGCTGCACACTGTGAAAATACTATTTCGCCATTTCACTTTGCCCCACATTCCCCTACTTTGTTCTTCTATTTAATTTCGAACTCATTTAAACGTGGCCTTTTTTTAACGTTATAGTTATATGTATCATGTGAAAAAACAAAAACAAAAATCGACCTTTCTCAAATGGAGAAATGTTCCTACACTACGGAATTAAACAACGAACTGTACTCGGTATCTTCTTTTGCAGTTATTATCGGACACGCCCGTTCTTTTCTCTTCAGTTTATCTCAGCGGTGGAGCAAGTTTGAAGTGGTGCTATCTCTGAGCTTCCGTTCGCTCTTTCCATCGTGTTTTCAAGTTCTTTTCTTTATTTGGGAACGACCGATTTCTTGAAATCGGTTTCTGAAAGCTCTCATTTGTGACAGGTGAAGAGGCTAATGGCGTTTTGTTCCATTTATGGCGGTTGAACTTACGCATATTGAATGGTGTTGCCACAACTTTTTTCCACTGGAAAAAAATGTTTTTGGCGTCCACAAATGAATCGGTTTTTGTTGAAAGGGCGTAAGTGAAAATTAAATTTTTATCAGGAAATAAAAATCTTGAGGCTAAAGTTTTTTTTAATGAAAATTAAAATAATAATAATTTGGAAGCAAAAGCTAGTGCTTAAAATATAGTTAAAGTTTCATAAAGGTTTGAACAGTCGTTTTTAAGTAATTAAATCCAAAAACATCTAAAATAATCGCTCTTTTAACAAAAATTTAAAAATTAATAAAGTAAACCATTTGAATGATAATAATAAATTAAGTTTTTTAAGAGTCGTATTGGTTTAATCCATGAAAGCCACGTATATTTAATATACTTTGTGAAAATTTTAAGGCTGAACCAGTAAACGAAGCATAAAAAAAATTAATTGCTAATTTTCATCTTTCATCAGATGAGTAATGCCCGATTTCAAAACGAAAAAAAAAAAAAAAAAAAGCAGATACCTCGATAACCAGGCAGAAGTCAACTCTAGATACACCTGTTCGCGAAATAGTACGCATTCTTTCCTTCTCTGACATCTTCTATTATCGATTTTTCATTTAGAAAGTTTCTTTCTGTGGAATTTTTCGCTGTTATGCTCTTTACAGTGTTTGTATATTTCACTGCTCTAAGAATTAACAAAAAGTGTTTCGGCGTTTAAAAAAAAAGAAGAAAGAAACCGCTATCTACACTGCCGTGCTAAGCGCAAAAGTGGTATCTGCAGTCGAGTTCAAACTCAGATATAGCTCTTTAAAAATTTACGCCACCATGTATTTGATTCAGATGAAACTTTTTCAGAATTTTTTCAAAAAAAGAAAAAAAAGCCCGTTCTCAAATGGCCATATAATTTTGTATAAAGGTAAAATACGTCACAAAAAGCCACCTGGTAGCGATAACTCAATTTTGTTAAAAAGTAGCATGGCAGTACACCTCTGTGTGTGAATAATTATGATTTGGCAGAAACGTCAAAGTTGAGGTTCATTTTCTATCGATGTCCACAGCACTCCCAAAACTCTGCCTTGTATTTATTTCTCGAGTGAAAACAAAATATCATAGCGATACTTTACAGCAATAACATAAAAAAGCAAAACAACTTTAATACTTTTTTCTGAAATGTAGACTGATTATGAGCTCAAATCCTAGAAAGGGAAAGGAACTTTCAGTAGCCCTGCTTCATAACACAAATCGTATACTGCTAAAGAAAAAATAGTGTCACGTTTCAATTTTTTCTGTCCTCGCAGTATGACTTTTAAATGACTTCTTGCTCTTTTTTTTACACTTCCTATAGTTCATAAATTAACTGCTCTCGAAACTTCTCAGATAGTAAAATGATTCATATTTTGCGAGATGGCTTTTTAATGGGCCTTGACGCGGTTCAAATGCATTAACGTTTTTGCGTTACGCGAAAGATGAGACACCTTTTCAGCGTAGGCGAGCTTTTTTACCGTATCTGGAAAAATGACTTTGTAGGAAAATGTTTCACTATGAAATGTTTTCTCACAGTTAATAAGCTCGTCGACAAATTACATAAAGTGTCATCTTGTATTATGGGCGTAATTTATCGACATCACCTTGGCACTACCACCAATGATGACGATGCTTTTGCTGATAAGGTCTCTTAGAAAAGATCAGAGACATTGACAGTTTTTTATTTGATTTTTTTTCTTTTTACGTGGCGGAAAAAGTCTTTCAAAAATTTTTAGAAGAGTGATATTCATTTTGGAGGAGTGAAATTTTTGACAAAATGAAGATCATATCGGTTATCAATTTCGTATTTCTAAGGATGAAATGGTAGATGATAGGGCAGGAAGGTATGTGTAGACGAATATGGGGCAAGTGAAATAGTTGATGTAACATAGCTGTTTAAAAATGAATAAATTGGAAATTTGTTTCGATAATCAGTGTACATAAAGGACTAATGTATTTTGTGATACATCTATCGTTGAAGTGCTAGTTTTCATTTTTGGCATTTATTTTTCACCTTATATGCAAAGCGGAATGATTCCTTGCCCGTGCCGGAATAACTTTGCCTCGGTGAGTTATTGGGTTAACCTTTTCTTATGCACAGGAAAATGAAACAAAAAAACTTCCCAGCATTACATGTTCAATGCAATTTTGTTTTAAAGATCTCAATGACTTTTCAAACTATTTTCACTTAAGAATAAACGATATGTGTCTCTAACACAGTCTTCGATCATCTCTACTCCTAGAAGATAAAAGACACTCTGACAAAACCGTTTCTTTTGGAAGCTATTCATGGTCCACACATTTTTTTCCCTAATCACCATTCGCAAAGATGTTTGTAAGTTAATACATCATGACTTTGATGTATGATGGTTACACCACCTCTAGCTCCCTCTGAGTAGTTTGCCTTGACCTTGCCTTTCTGGAAAGGGGATAGTTCTGTAGCTAAATCCTTTTTGCGAAATACGGCTCGAAATTTCAGACGATAATTTAAGACCTCGAGGTTTTTTTTAACGGTCAGAAAGCATTGATTTTCTGCGATGACAATATCATTCGATTTTTTTTTTCTCTTCGTGTGCTGTATTCAGCATTTGAGTTAAAGCGGCTGTACAACCCTGTTGTATCGTACAGCACAGATTGTTCTGGTTGGTTATGAAATGTTACCAGTACAGCTTATGTTTTTTATTAACAAATAGAAAGTGCTATTTAAACCATGCCATTAAGGAACAAAAAATATGCTAGGAGTTAGGAATTTGGATTATCTACTCTGCTGTGTAAAGCTACAGCGCATCATCTGTATTTTTGTTTTCATTTTTGTCCTCTTTCGTACTTAAATTTTACTGCACAAGCTGGCTTATTTCGTTCCAAATACCAAACTATATATATTTGGTGCCTCCAAACTCGAAAATTTCCCTATTGGAATCTGCTGCTAGATCATTCCAATGAAAAACAGACGTTTTCTCCTGCACGTGACAGCTCTAAATTTTATTTCAAAACTAATAGTATGTCCAGTTTTCTATGAAATACCCCAATATTTGTTTGTTTTGGAACAGACACGGAAAAATAATTAGTAGGAAAGCTGAGTCTTTCTTTATAAAACTTTCAGCAATACATTTGGAGAATATTTTACTACAATTGAGCAATCTAAAATTTTTGTTCGAAAGTGACTCAACTTCATCCAAAAATAACAATTTAAAAGATTTTTTTTTTTTTAGTGAATCGGGCGAGTTAAGTACTTTCATAAGGTCAGCAAATTTAAGCTTTTAACCCTGAATAATTTGTATATATGTAAATTTAGGCGTATTGAAATTTCCCGCATAGTTTAGCGGTAGTGCTGAAAAGTTGTGAACTGCACCACTAAAAGATGTGAGAAATCTTAAAGTTCTTAGTTGATATCTTCTGTCGCCTCAAGGGCCCGAAAGTTCCGAAAATTGGACAAAAAATAATTAAATTACAAAAAATAATAAATAATGCTCAGTACTGTCTATAATTTTGGGCTAGCGCTTAAAAGTTGCTTAGTTGAAATAACTTGAAAGACAGTGGGCATAAATGTTAATCTTTTCTCAACAAACCTGGCCATTACTGGTTGGAGATCCATTTCTTGTCATTTGCCCTTCCTGACTGAGTAATTTTGAAACAAACTGAGCAATTTGAAGTACATTGATCACACCAAAGAAATTAGTCGCCAATGGCGAATAAATCATGCAATCCCCCTCCCCCTACTCATGACCAAACTTTTAACCTAACTTTAACAATATGTCTGGCTTAGTAACCCATTAATGCTTAGCCTCCCTTTTTAGGCACGGTCCAAAAAATGGGTCCGAATTTTCCAAAAGTGAACATTTCAACCAAATAATAGTGTTCAATTAGTTCCTTGGTATTGTTTCAATTCATTATTAAGAGATTTCAGCACATAACCATTGTAAAGTGTGTTACGTAGCAATTGTAATCTGATCTTCATCAAGAATTCCATCGTTCACAATCTCAAGAACAAAAAGCTAATTTTTTAAAATTCTTCCCAGCTTCCCAGTTTATGTTAATTGCTGTTTTTATTTATTCTTCTAAAATGTCTTTAAATATTATATCGTAGGCAGAAAAAAATTTGTAAACAAAGTATGCACCCTCTGGTATAATTCAACCGCGACGAGATGGCCGGTGTCAATCAAATGAGGAAACGAGTCCATTCATTAAAATAGGTAGAATTTCTACCCATTCAAATTCCCCCATCAATTGTGAATCCCATTCCTCAATTTTCATCTGCGTATCACCCCTTCCTAAAAATGGACAATCCTGAAAAAAGGAGGAGTCATAGGCCATCTCTGCGAAGTTGAATTATATCTATCGTAACATTTTAGGGACGCTTTTTCTTTCCTTAATAAAAAAAATATTTCTTACATGATATTTTTTAAATTATTTATCCTGTCCATTAAACACTATTTGTAACCAGTATACAAAATATCTTTGGAAAAAAAAATGTCAGGCGTTAATGGGTTAAGTTGAAAAAAAAAATAATAATAAATAAAAATTAATAAAATGAATGCATTATGAATTTACAATTACATTTGCTTCTAAAGTGTAAAATGAAATTTGGCAAAACCTCACAGTAGATTTGGTCTTTAAAATCAAATCTGAAATCCATCTCGTACTTAAGTCATAAGTAAAGTTGCTATTAGCACATTAAAATTCATAGTAATGTTGGTTCTTAAAACCATGAAATGAAGTGAAATTTTCGGAAAACATAAATTCTACATTAGAAATGCTGAAAAACGGAGTCATTTAGAAACATATAATTTTTTGCAACTTTTTAAATACACATGTTTGAAGTTTCTCGACAACAATGGATTTTTTTTCTAAGGAAATGTTTCCTCTTAGAAGTAAATACTACTCTTTCATAGAGTATTTTTTCTAAAGTACTTTAATCTAAAAATAAAATGCTAAAACACATTTTAATGAAGTATTGCAAACCAACATACAGTTTTAACGAAAACTTTTTTAAAACAGGAGCTTTATTTCTTACCAAAAATATGTTGCATTTCGTCCACTTATCGGTTCGGAGTACGTCAATAATATGGGAAATTTTGCCTTTGGGCAAATGATTCTTTCGCATTTACCGTCTTTGAGAGATTGTATTAGAGTTTTAAGTCCAAAAGAGTCCAACCAAAAATCGTCAATATTCTTCGAAACTTCAAAAACTGCTTTCTTTAGTGGCCACGACATGGAACCCTCTTTCCTTGCAACTTCGCAAAACACTTTCAACAGGCAATCTTCATTACCATTCCTTGGGCTAAATGTACCGATGGCGTCTATGATCGGAGAAAGAAGTTGGCTGGAGTTAGCTGTCTTGAGAGTTTTTGAGCCCGAAGAGAACCTTGATGGCATCATGGTGGTGGTGGCGGCTTTCATCGACTGCAGCATTACTCCGGCCAGAACTGGCAACACTGCAGCTAGCAGCATTGAAAATGGCAGGAGAACGGCTACCATAAGAGCAACTGGGTCGTTAATCAACGCAGTTAAGCCACCAGTTGGAGCAGTACTATCTCCTCTGTCCATCATTTTTTGCATAGTTGACATCATTTTCATCAGATCGAATGGGGAAGGATTGTTGGAATATGCCCAACCACTGCGAGACCAAGAGGCCAGACTATTATCATGTTGTTCATTTTCGTCAATGAATCTTGCAACACGTTGATTCGTTTGATTTTCTTTTTTGCTTTCAATGTGCCGGTCTTTTTCATCTATGTTTTTGAAATTTGTGGGCGGCAAACGATTTTCTGGAACTGGATATTGCTGATGCCAGTAGTCGGGCATTTGATTACCAACTGGCGTTGCCGATCTGTAATTGAAAAGATCCAGCGGTAATCGATCCTCTGAGGGTGGGTAGAAATCATCAGATGTGTACACCGGATAAGTACTGTAAAAGTCTTGTCTATAAGGTAGTGGATAGTAATAACTGGAATAATCATTCATGGTAGGTTGCATGGAAGGATATCGATAAGCACTGTAGAAATCGTTGTACATTGGCGCTGGATACTTCGGACTGTAGCTGTAAGATAAACCTTCATCTGAAGATATGAAATCATGGAATCCAGAGGGTATGAAATTAGGAGTTTTCGGTTCTTCCGCGGAAGAAATGTTATTGGTAGAATTAGATGGCTGACTGTTGATGTTAGAATAATCGTGGTTTTCATCATCTTTTCTCTCTTTCACGGACTTTTCAGGAACGTGATTTGCCAAGAGTTGACCCTTAGATGCTTGAGCCACAGCCAAAGTGCTCGCTAGGAGCAGAATGCTTGGAATCGAAAGCATCTTCTGCGGAATGCTCGAGGAATTCTGGTTACGTAAAGTTATATACTTCATCACAGATCCGTTACTGTCGGTAGAATAGCCATTAATCTCTGACTCTAGGTTAAATATTTCATTGAAGGGAAAAATGAAATTCAACCCCGTGATTTACGACTGCGTTGACTTTTGTCGAAGTTGACTTTAATGGCAGTGAGTAAAGAATCGACGATCGCGACAACATGACCTTAACTCGTTCGTTCGAATACACACTAAGGATTTGGGCGGGATGCAATCGGTGGCGCGTATGAAGAAAGCATTGTTGAGTCAACGGACTGAATCATGTTTTCTCAAGACGAGTGGAATGCCTCATTCACGTTTATTGCCGTGTTCTGCACGCAGAAATGAGTAATTACTTCAAAAGTTGCCAACATGTACTTCAATAGGTGAAAAGATGGAGCATACAAAGTGTGTTATTTTGAGCTTCTTAAAGGAAAACACGAATTTCTTTTTCTGTCATTTGTTTGCTTACTGTAATAAATGAATATTTTGATGCCACTATAGTCAGCCTCTCCCCAAAATTATAGAGACAGAGCATTACCGCGGCTTATGTTTGATAGCAACAAGAAGCTTTCACCAACATTTTATTTTCTTTCTCACACAGAAAAGTGCGTATAATTTGAAGATAAGTCGTTGAAAATGTTTTTTTAGCTTGGTGTTAAGTTATAATAGTCAACTGAAGTGTCAAGAAAACGAGGGGGGGGGGGAGGCAGTGGCGTAGCCAAGGAGCAGATCTAAAATTTGCGATGGCAAAATCGTACCTTTCACAAAATTATTGCCGTAATTTTCCCAATGATGTTACCCTTAAACAATTGTCGTCAACAATATCTTTTACGTGAGAAATTGAAAAATTAAAAGTACCTTATTGCAACGAAATAATACAAATTTCATAAAATCGGTCCCTTATTTATAAAAATACGTGAAAATTAAAGTAAGCAAAAAAATAAATGAACCGTGGCAAAGAAAATGTTGTACACGCCTCTGTCTAGTCCTTGCGCTCTAGAATAGAACTGCAATGGTGAAAGCAGGAAATGTTCATCCCCCCCCCCACCACCACAGAGCCCTTGGTTTTTATAGCAATCCAAATATGGCAGTTTATGACCGGAAAAGGACTACTTACTATACTCCTCCCCAACGCCGCACATATCACTTGCGGCACGGTGTGGGAGTGCACTATTCAGGAAAATAATACTGTGAGATACACGGGAAAAATATTTTTTTAGTTTCATAAGGGGGGGGGGGGGTTACAAATCCTGTAGTGGGCGTGCCAAAGTCTATGTACGCTACTCTGCCAAGCTAAGCACAAAAGCCGTATCTGTACTTTTTGACAAAATTGAGTTATTTCCACCAGGTGGTTCTTTGTGCCGCTCATTTTACCCACATGTAATGTTTTATCGTCATTTGAGAACAAAAAACATTTTAAAAAAAAATCTGAAAAAGTATTATCCAAATCAAATACATGGAAGCGCAAAACTTACAAGAGTTTTTTCTCAGTTTGAGCTCGACTGCAGGTACCATTTATGCGCTTTGCACGGCAGTACTGCCGATTGCCCCTCCCCCACCGTGGGTTAATTCTTGGTGCGCCAGGCTGGAAACAACACTACGTTTGACACACATGTTTAAAAAAAGTACCTGTTCGGGATTTGTTTGACATATCTCCTATTTCAATTTGCTCATTTTTTGTTTTTCTGTTTTCCATCCCAACAGCGTATCGAGTGTCGTGGAGGTGAAAGGGCACTTGCTCCGTCTCGCAGACGATTGACCTTGCCTCCGCTGACCTCCGCTCCATCACGGCCGCGGTTGGGAAGTCATAACGGCCCACGCGTCGCCCCCGTAGTTGTCGGGCCCCATTTTCGAGCTGAATGGCTTTTGTCTTCACACTCTGTTGGGATGAGCCTGAAAAAAAAAAAATGTTGTTCACTTATCAGTTGTTGGGAGTTTTTATTGTCCATCAAAAGATTTATTTTTTTAATCATGGGTTATTTTTGCGTGCTTAAGAGGATTTTTCTTTATTTCTTTTATTACGATTTTTCTTGTAGTTCATTATGTTTTTCATTTATAAGTTTTGTTATAGATCCTTTCTCTTACTGTCTGATTTTCTTGAGTAAAACTTTCCGCTTATTTACGCATGCGTCAGGTCTTCTCTGATCTTACTAAAATAGGGGTGATAGGTAAAGTAACAATAAGGGGAGGAAAAGAAAAATTTTGAGCCGTATCAAACAACGTAAAACGTTGCTAATTTCAAATACAAGGTTAGTTGAATGTGTCAAAAGGATAGCAGATGCCAGTATTAATATAAAAACTTTGGAAAGTTCCCACTCACAACCCATCACCTTTTTTGTAAGTGGAATGGTTCCCGACTGCTAGGCGCGGTTTTCATGGGCGGACAGTACATTTGAAATTTTTTGTTCAATTCTGAGGCGCTTTGTAAAATGCGATTTTTGATCTATTCATGGGAGAGTCTTTTTTCACACAAATATCTTTATCTTATTTCTCAAGACTGTTACTGAGTTGCTAAATTGTTTTCTTCAAGTGTTTCGAATGTTTTTCTGAATAAAAGATTTGATTCATCGGGTAGTAAAGACTTTTCTCCCTTTTTATTAGCCTACTTTTCCATTAAAAATGAAAGAAAGACGAAAAAAGTATTAAAAGTAGCTTAATGCATCTAAAAAAATATCGCCAAGTCCAAAAAATATCGCCAAGTTAAAAAATATCGCCAAGTCAAAAAAAAATATCGCCAAGTGAAAAAAATAAAAAGGTAAAATGAATATCGAAAAATTAAAAATTTGAAAGTAGGGTATTGAGATGGGGAATTTGTGTGTCGGTCGGTCGGTCTGTCTGTCTGTCCCCCCTAATAACTTTTGAATGAACATTCCGATTTGGACAAACTTTTTTTTGTTGGAAAGATCTCGGCGAGTACAGCTCATTCCCATATTTGATTTTTCGATTTGAACAATTTTTGGTTCAATTTTGAACCGTTCAAACAACCTGCCCCGCGATGCTAACTTTTGAGTGAACAGTCCGATTTGAACAAACATTTTTTTGTTCGAAAGATCTTTTCAATGATACTTCATTCCCGTATCTACATTTTCAAATTGGACAATTTTTCGTGCAACATTGAACCGTTCAAACAAGCTGTCACCCCTAATAACTTTTGAATGAACAGTCCGATTTAAACAAACTTTTTTTTGTTCGAAGTATCGCGGCAAGGATACTTTATAACCGTATTTAAATTTTCAATTTGAACATTTTTGGTTCAACATTGAACCGTTCAAGCAACTTTTCCCCACCTAATAACTTTTGAGTGAACCGTCCGAATGGAATAAACTTTTTTTTGTTGGAAAGATCTCGGCGAGTACATCGCATTCCTATATTTGATTTTTCGATTTGAACAATTTTTCGTTCAACATTGAACCGTTCAAACAAGCTCCCACCCCTAATAACTTTTGAGTGAACAGTCCGATTTAAGCAAACTTTTTTTTGTTCGAAAGATCTCGGCAAGGATACTTCTTTACCGTATTTAAATTTTAAATTTGAACATTTTTTCGTTCAACATTGCACCGTTCAAACAACCTTTCCCCACCCAATAACTTTTAAGTGAACCGTCCGAATTGGATAAACTTTTCTTTGTTCGAAAGATCTTGGAGAGACTCATTCCCATATTCCACTTTTCAATTTGAACCATTTTTCGTTCAATGATGAACCGTTCAGAAAAAAATTTAACATGGGCGCCTACTGGGAAATTTAAATTGAATGTTGATTCTGAACTTAAAGGCGGATTTCCTTCAAACTAACTTTGTAAGAAAATGGTTTTGATAAATAAGGTATTGTAAAGTACTTTTCTGAATAATCTTCTGTGAGGACTCTGATTCCGACTCTGACTCCGCAAACACGGCGAAAATGCAGGCTCAGAAAAAATGACTGACTGGGCAGACGATTTTTTGTTTATTTATTTATTTGTTTTGTTTAATTTATTATTATTATTATTGTTTTGTTTTTTTGGCAGACGATTTTTTTTTGTTAACAAAAATTTTTCATTCACGAGAGCATTTTATTCTTTATTTATATTTATTAACTGGCAACGGATTAAAAATGAAATTCGAGACATGTTATTAACCAACGATTTTTTTTCTTTCTTTGATAAAATGTGTTTTGAATGTTCTTTGTTCTTTTATTTATTTATTTTTTCTTTTGAAAACGATTGTGGAATTTTTCTACGGAAGAACTATGACAGTTACATTCTTTAAATGGTGCGACAAAACTTTATTTACTCGTTTATTTACTTTTTACGTGTCTATTTCATCTGATGAGAGGGGTATATTTTGCTTTTAGAAATCAGCTTTAAGTGCTATAAAGGTATGTTTGACATAATTTTCAGTTTCAGATAATTAATAGAATATTGATCAGATGCTAGATTGCCGATATCGATGTACGGGAAAGTAGGCTCGTTTAGTTCTTGACATTGCTACAAGGCAAAACCTTATAGCATCCTCTTAACGCTAAACAGCCACAACTGTTAAGTATGAGAAGGTGAGCGATTCCCTTATTCGCACACAACTTCCTGTTTACCGGAGCCTTGAAAATGCTAACCGCAACAGTACCGGAGGAATTCTTCCTTCCTGGTTTGGCAAACTCCTGTAGCCAATCAGGAACTGAGCGGTAGTTTTAGTTCACGTTTTTGGAAGAATTATGGGGCGCTTGCCTCTTGTGCTGAGGTTTGCGGGATAAGCTAATAGTCTTCGAATACGTTTGCTGGGGGCTGGGTGGTTGCTGCCCAGTCCCCCAGAATCCTTCTTTTTTTTCACTTTTTGCTGAAGCCCTCAGAGAAAATTTTACTTTTATATGAGGAAGTATACTTTAGCTGAAGATTCTTTTTGACGATGGTTTTCATTTTATATATGTTCGATGATATGAACTTATTCTGAGAAATCTTGTGGTGATGTGACTTCATCACGTGATGTCTGAAAATTTGATCAAGACTCATTCTTTCCGTAAAAAAGTGGAAAATTCTGCAACTAGTGATGAATTCAGCTGTAGTCCGAACCCAACTCACGAACTTATAAATATGGCTTCAAAGTGATAAATTCTGCAGCTAGTGATGAGTTCGGCTGCTTTCAGAACTAAATTCACTAACTCTTAGACACGTTGCAAAGTGAAAAGGTCTGCAACTGGTGATGAATTCGGCAGAAGTGATTGAACGATAGTTAATCAAGATGTACCATCCGCGTAAGTGTTCATTCCCATGGGAACCCATGTTCTAATTATGGCCATTTCTAATATTTTAATTTAAGTAGCTACTTTCATTTATTATTTTGATGTTTAAATTGTTAAAATAAAATCAAGTGAATTTAAATCAAAGTGTGATTATTTGTCTATTGCATGATATGTATTAATTTAGGAATTTAAACATTATGAAGCACTTATTGAAATTAATTCAATTTGGTTTAAATAGTGAGATTCTGGTGAAGTTTTAATTAATTCTTTTCAGCAATGTACTAACCACTAATGGATTAGATCACCCTATTTAATTGGTACCTGTATACCACTCACTGTATCATAAATTGATACCGAAAAGGACCACCATAGCAGACATAACTTCTTGTTAAAATGGTTTTCGTTCAGTGCTTATTTCTACTCATTTCAGGTTGGGGTAAACCTGGAAAAGAGAAAGTAAAGAAAAGTATTACACTAATCGGTCGTCATCGATTTTTCCTGTCCGTCAATAGATTTATGTATCCAATTACTGGACATGTTTGCGTGCTTTAGAGGGTTTTTTACTTTTCGTTATGATTTTTCTCGTAGTCATGCCATTTTTATTTAATAGATCATTTCTCTCTCATTTGAATTTTTTGTTCATTTCTCAGGCTTTTTCTTTTGTTCATTCGATTTTTTTCCTATTCGGGAGTTTTTTTCCCCCACCATTGCATATATATTTTTCACTTTATCTCACATCTCTGTACTATTGCTGAGTTGTTAACATTGTTTTCTTTAAGCATTTTGAATGTTTTTCTTTATTTTCTGCGTAAGTAGACCCCCCCCTCCCACCTCCCCTCTTTTCTGGCAAAATGTTTTCGTTCCCTCAATAGCAACTCTTTTCAGTGAGATTTTGACTTTCTTTCTTTTTTTTTTTTTAATGGTTTCACAAAGTTTTCCATTTGCGCTGCGTGACTTTTTCATTATTTTTAAAGTGAAACAAACCCATTGAACTCTCTCATAGTTTGTAAGTGCAAAGAAACAGCATCGTTTCATTCAGGTCCGTCATTTTGATTTTTTTTAAGTGGGGTATGCTGTACTCAGTGCAAATTATATCGAAAAAACAAATCTGCCATTTTTATGTCAATACATTAACTTCTCAAAGGAGGGGAGGAACAGCCTCTCTGACCCTCCCCCTCCCCGCTATAAATGATGAGCCTGTCTTCACTCTTCCTACACAGAGTGAATTGAAAATTATTTTATCTGGGCTCATTGATGTTTCTTCTAATGCATCAAAGATCAGTTGGCAATGTTAGCTTAAAGGAATTGGGTTAAGCACCGCTGATCACTTAAGCTAGTTTTTATTAATCCATCTCAGTATTTGAATATCGTTTTCAATTTTTCAGGATAAACTCGAGCCGACATCTGTTAATGATAAAATAACTCACTAAAGCTTCATCTATTTCTTTGTATAGATACCTAGGCATCTTTTTCGATACCCTTCCTTTCCTTTATTTACCAGTTCATTTACCTATTTATTTCTATCACTATTGAGTTCTGATATATGTCCTCGTTAGATTTTACTTTTCAGCATTTCAATATTCATCTGTACTGTAATATTAATTCTACTTAGAGGTTTTTTTTAAATCTCCACTTCCACTTATGGAGTAAGTAATCTCGATACACATCTGTCTTCCAATACATCTTTTATATTTTCTTTGCTCTGTTTGCGTATTCTGTGCTCATGTTTTTTCACTCTGAAATTAAAGTATCTAATCAATACTTATTGAAAGTACATTTTAAAAAGTTATTATTTTTAAGGACTCTGTTTTACACAACATTAACTCCTTTTATCTTGGAGATGACCCATATAGAGCTTCTACTGATTCCTCGAGCATTATTTTTGAGATATAACGTACGTTATTGTCAGACTCTGTATATCAAGAGGTTACTGTATTTAACTGGTTACGGTTTGTGTCATAATTAAATCGGCAGCGACTCGATCAGACAGAGGAAGTTCCGTGGTGCGGGCCTTGAACCCTATCCGCACCAGCTTGCAAAATGGAGCAGGGAAAGACCCTCAAGATGCATATTTGATGCTTTCCAAGGTTCCGACTGCTTGTTACCAGAGCGCGCCTTCATCTGCATATGTTTCTTTTTGTCCAGCAGTAAGAAGGTAGTCGAGTGCTCCGCCTGCCACGACGAAAGAATGCCGACCGTTCTAATAGAATAGACACGAAAATGCTAAGTGGGTGCAGACATAATGGAATGACTTTCTTTTCACATGCAAAAGAAGAAAATTAACACGCCCAAATCTCACTTGACAGATATATAAAGGTGGAACAGGCAAATGTGTGGTCATTCTCACCTCTTTCGCTTGGATTACATCGTTTCGACGAAGATGGTAGCCGTTCAGGAGTGCAT
The DNA here is from genome assembly GCA_038373865.1 of Uloborus plumipes. Taxonomy (NCBI): domain Eukaryota; kingdom Metazoa; phylum Arthropoda; class Arachnida; order Araneae; family Uloboridae; genus Uloborus; species Uloborus plumipes. Next base: position 39,765 of record JAXGGA010001009.1, read on the forward strand.
GTTGGTTATGTGTGTCTTGCTCTCCTTGGTGGTCTTCGGATTAACTAACCAGGAGGATCAAGAAGCCTCTTCGACTTCAGCTCCCCCCTCCAGGCGAGCTGGACGAAAGCATTACGATCGCGAAGCTTTTGATGGTCCAGGGGATGACGCCTTCGAAGGATACGGGCTTGCACCTCCTAGGACGCATCCAAGTAAAAAGCATGTTGTTCCGTACAAGCACGCTGCCAGTGGTGTTATGAAAAAAAGTGGCGCGAATCTGAACTGGAGTGTCTGGAAAGGTGAAGGTGGCGACGACAGTGCACAAGACGACAGCAGAGACAAAGAGGACTCTCCTAAATGGCCGATCTCACCTGGTCCGTGGAGTAATAATGAGCAGTGGGTTGCTGATCCCATGTACATGTTGATGCTGAAGAACGCAATGGCTGAAATCAAGGCAGACTCCAAACATAAAGGATTCCTTGCAAAGTTGAGTTCTGATCCAGCTTTACTTCTCATCGCAGCTTCCATCCCAATTTCGCTCTTATTAGCAGCTGTTGTACCCACCATCATGAATTTCGTGATGAACGGATCAACTATCCCTACTGTGACTACCACTGCAACAGGTGGTACGTCCAGGAGTAACATGGACATCGTGCCCTATTTGGCCCCAGTCATGGAGGCCATTGGAAGCTTTGGCGTTCGAAGCATCAGCAACCCAGAATGCATGCAAAGGATCTTCTGCCAGGTTGCGCAAGACAAGATCCCTGCAAGCGAGTCCAAGTACTTGAAAAGAGCAATGGGCATTGCAAGATATCTGTCTGATGGTAACTGGCTGGAGGGTTTTGGTATGAAGCATTTAGTCGATTCTTTGGGTACTGGTAATTGTGAAAGCATCCCTTGCACTATTCGTAATAAGAAAGAGACTGCTAAGGCGAGGTACTCGCGGAAATTGAGCGAAGAAAACCATTGAAGATTTTACTGATTCCACATGTATATAAGTCTGTGTTCTACTTATTTATTTGATTCCTTTACTGAATTTGAGACTCGAAGTGCAGGACTGCACTTAAGCCTTTTTCTTAGCGTATGTGTATTACTTTCTTAATGTTTTGTTATACTAAATCGTTTTCTTTGCGGTTATGCATTACTTTCGTATTGTTTTGTTGTACTGTGACGTAAATAAATTTTGTTATGCAGATTTATTTTATTTAAAAATTGAAGTTTAATCTTGTCAAAGAGATAGAGGGTGAGGGGAAGATCTTGGAAATATTTTTTTTGTGCTGAAAATTTACCTCTTTTCAGCACAAAAAAAAGTCTTATTGTATGCATTGTGATAAATATTCAGCTGTGAATTATTTCTGTGCAAGAATTAGTCTAATTTGCTTAATACATCAGACTTGGGGTTAGAGATCTCCTAACAATAAAGGGGTAGTTTACTTTTAGCAAATAATAGCTTTTTTGGCAAATAGTGTTGTTTATTGTAATTTAATAACTTGTTCTTATTTTATTCCATTTACTTAAATTTTTTAATAAAAGAAAACTCAAATTTTCTACCACTAATTTATCATTTTTTTTGCTTGTGACGCTGAATTAGAAAAGTTGTCATTTCAAAATTTGTATCACAAACGTGACCACTTTGCGTTGACAGTAACATCATAAGGTTTTGAATACGTCAGAATTCCCGCCTCAAGAAAAAAATTCAAGAAAAGAAAATATAAATGTAAATTACTGATAATAAAAAAATAATAAATGCGGGAGATGGTTTATAATAAAACAATAGAACGGAGGGAGGATATTATAAAGGGAACAGAGGACCATTTTAAAGATGCCTCTGGCTCAGAAAGGGCTGTTGAGCCAATAAAGCAGAACAAAAAGAATGAAAGCACTGGGACAGTTACAGTAAATTAACAGGATAATTCTGCAAGAAGTATTGTGTTTAAACCTTTTTGTGTTTAACATAGTCGCCGATAGTTTAAATCCAGCTGAATTCTTCAAGGGGAAAAAATATGCTTCGTGAAGAAATTAATTCTTGATTTTGTGAGATCTAAACTGGAATATATGGCTGACTTCTTCACTTTTTATAGTATTACAATAATCTTTCGTTGCATCACGCCTAGTTACACCGTTCATTCGATATATCGCGCTTTTCTTTTGTCTCTCGAAAATTTATTTACAAAAAAAAAAAAAAAAAGTTTCACGTTTGACATCTTAGGGGAAAAAAATTACAATTCTCAGAAAAGATATTTTCTTTTTTTAAGCAATGAACAAATCTGGTATGTGCTCAATATATCTAAATTAATTGCAGTTAAAGTTGCAACTCGTGCTTCAAAATGAAATAATTGTTTTATTTTTATCTCTCTTAATTTTGAAAGAACAATTGTTAATCTAATTTTCTTTTCTTTTTATTGAGAAAATCATCCAAACATGAAGGTGAACCAATATTTTCGTCTGTGCTCATGTCCTTCATTTGTACTTTAATTGAATCCTTATTTTTAATACTTCGGTTATATCGGATTTTCGGTATACCGCGATTTTTTGTTATCCCCCGACAAGCACGATACACTAGGTGGCCAAAAGTATCCGGACACTTCCAAAAATTTGCATTCTTACATATAGCTCGAGAAATAAGTGATCAATTGTTCTTTAACTTTAGTCATACAAAATGTAGACTTCACCGAACATTTCCAAGTTGAAATTAAATTACCCTTGCATTTGGGGGACGACAATAAGGGGGTTGAAAGAAAAACCGCTTTTTGACCATAACTCTTCGAAAATAGCTCGGAATAAGCTATCAATTTCAGTAATTAATTAGCATACTATGTATAATTACTGTACAAATTTTTATGAACGTACCACTCTTACTTCTGAAGATATGAAACATTTTTGAAAAAACGGCAATTTTATTTGAAGGGTTTTTGCTCATAACACGCAGAGTTTTTGATCAAACCTTATCACAACTTCAGGAAAGATGACAAAATACAAGAGAAAGAACATACTAAAGCGGTAAATAAAAATATTAAAAATTCGATGAGATATGAACGTTAAAAGGAAATAATTTTTCACGGCGCATGCGCGAACGACAGAAATTTATAACTACAAAAATATTGTAGCCTGATTTATACTCCATCTTATAAAAAAAGTTTCAGTTGAATATCATGAAAAATGAAAAAGATATCAGCGATCTAGTGAGCTGTATTTCATTCATTTCGCAGACAATACATAAATAGTGAGGGGTTGTCCACAAATAGTGTGGTGACAATCGATCATTTTTTTTCAATGTTAAATTGTATACAGTTTGAAAATTTATATTCGGCATAGAAGTCCCATTTCGTCTGTTCGGCCAAAAAGACCTTATACGTACGTTTCCAAAAGTATCCAGACACCCTCTGAAACGTTGGTTTTGAAAGACGACGCAATAGCCTTTAATTTAAAAATAGCTCTGTGTGGACAGACCCTCACTATTTATGTATTGTCTGCGAAATGAATGAAATACAGCTCACTAGATCGCTGATATCTTTTTCATTTTTCATGATATTCAACTGAAACTTTTTTTATAAGATGCAGTATAAATCAGGCTACAATATTTTTGTAGTTATAAATTTCTGTCGTTCGCGCATGCGCCGTGAAAAATTATTTCCTTTTAACGTTCATATCTCATCGAATTTTTAATATTTTTATTTACCGCTTTAGTATGTTCTTTCTCTTGTATTTTGTCATCTTTCCTGAAGTTGTGATAAGGTTTGATCAAAAACTCTGCGTGTTATGAGCAAAAACCCTTCAAATAAAATTGCCGTTTTTTCAAAAATGTTTCATATCTTCAGAAGTAAGAGTGGTACGTTCATAAAAATTTGTACAGTAATTATACATAGTATGCTAATTAATTATTGAAATTGATAGCTTATTCCGAGCTATTTTCGAAGAGTTATGGTCAAAACGCGGTTTTTCTTTCAACCCCCTTATTGTCGTCCCCCAAATGCAAGGGTAATTTAATTTCAACTTGGAAATGTTCGGTGAAGCCTATATTTTGTATGACTAAAGTTAAAGAACAATTGATCACTTATTTCTCGAGCTATATGTAAAAATGTGAATTTTTGAAAGTGTCCGGATACTTTTGGCCACCTAGTGTATAATCGAGGGATTACTGTACTCATAGCATGTTTAATAGTGAATGCTTTAGAAAATGAATATTCATTCTTCATTGATGCCTTTTCGGTATTTGTAACAAACGCGAATGTATTTACGCCTTTATATCCTTATCAGGTTCAAATTATCCCTAAAAAAGTGAGAAATGTTATATGAATTAAATTGTCTTGGACAGGGCATTATTTAAGGGGTGAGTTTTTAGGGTTCAAACTCCCTCCGAATTTTTTCAGAACTATAACAAAAATGCTTTTCATAGTTTCTCACTGAAAAAATTATTATTGCTATTTTATTTTAATTTTCTTATTTACTTTGAAACTCATTTGAAAACTGAAATTATCATTATTGAACAATTGTACAAATTAAGTGCTTTTTCAGCAGTATTTATATTTTTATTGCAGTGAATGCAAACATAATTTCTTAACAATACACCTTTTCCTTCGAATTTTTAATACCACTAAAAAAAAAAAAAAAAAACACACACACACACACAAAAAAAAAAAAAAAATTCTTCAAATTTGTAAGTACCTATCTATATTTAACACATCTTATAAGTGTCGTCCGATAGAAATGTCAAAAGTACTCATTCGAATGCGCATACAAGAGCATCTATCCATATTTTTTTCTTCATTGAAAAGATGAGTCTTTTTTTTTTGGTAATTTTCATGTTTCTACCCTTTTAACATCTGTTGGAACAAAAATCAACAGAATATAGAACATAAAATCAAATTTTATTGACTTCATAGATTTCGCGAGAAATAGGTTTGATAATAAACCCTCCCAAAACTAAGGTCTGGTTATGGCACTGATCTTGAAGTTAAATTGAACCAATTGCGATTGGAACCGGTCTTGGAAATCGAAAGATGTGGGTTAGCTGGAGTAAAGGGCTTTTAGCTGGAGTGGGTAAGAAGTATGAGAAGGGGTGACAGTGTAAACCAGTGGTTCTCAACCTTTTTACGGCTGACGCCCCCTTTACGAGTGAAATTTTTTCCAACGCCCCCCCCCCTTTCTATTAAAGGTGAGGGGGTGTGCGAAAAGAGGTTTAAAGTTTAAAATAATTTCCTTCCAGAATTTTACAAAACGGGTAAACAAGATACATTTTTCCTAATTATTCATTATTAGAATTAAAATGACGAATGTAGAAATAAAAAACAAATCTATAATTAAAAATATTTCACTTTTAAAAGAATACTAACAAAATAAAATGAAATAAAATAAAAATAAACGAGAAAAACAATTTTTGTTCAAAAAATGAAGGAAACAATCAAATGCAATAAAAATAAACAAACAAAGCATTTTTCTCATTCAAAAGGTGAAAGGAACATTCAGAAATATATGTTAGGAAGATATTAGTTCTTAGTGGTTTAAAGCCAGTTTCCTCACGGTCGATTTAATATTTTTTTTAAGGTGAAGGTGCAAGTCTCCTCTTAGGACGATTTGAAGTCGAGTTCTCTGTTTTGTAACTGGGTCAGTGACAACACTAAATCCACATTCGACGAGGTAGGAAGAGGGGAAGACGATAAAAAATGTTTTGGCGATAGCTCACAGTCCAGGATAAAGGCTACTAATGTCTCCTTGCAGCCCAAATCCTGTAAGATTGGGAACATTCTGGAAACCAGGTCTTCAAGTTTCAGTGGCTAACAGTTCCACCAATTCTTACTGATACTGAACATCTGCTGTCTCAATATTTTTAAAAGGGCTCATGACCCATTAAGGAACGTTCAGAGACAAAATATCCTCAAAACGCTCAGAGAAGTCTTTGTGCAAAGAGTGAAAATGTTGGCAAAAACGTGAGCATCATTGAAGAAGAGTTCACTAAAAATAAACTATGAGAGTAAATTAATGAAGTGAGCGAAAGCCAAAGTTAAAATAATGAGGTCAAACAAAACAGTCAAACTGAGCGGGCACTCTAAGCATTTCAAATCCAATTGCCAGCTAAAAATTTAGGAAAATAACCAAACCGAGGAAAATAGCCAAACTACACGGATGCCCCGGACTATAGAGATATTTAGGATATCTTTAGGATAGACTTACTTTTTCACAGGTACTAAGCTAAATTATGAGAACATGGTAAAAGAAAATTAGGAAAGTTAAAAAACAAAAAACAAAATCAATGAAGTTTAATGAGCCTAAAACGCTATTTGTGGGAGATACTCAAATGCGATTGTGAATCTTTTTTGAAGTATTTTGAATCCCCCATTAAATTTCGGCAATAGACATTGAAATCTGGTATCCTTAAACGAGGAATTGTTCAGTGTGAAAACCAGTTTCGTTTAGCAACATTTTAAACAGGCGACTGAAACTTGAAACTTGAAAAATTCGACCATTTTCACCTGCAGATGGCGGACGGTATTTTTACATGCATGATAATTACTGAAAAAAAAGGCTTTATTAAATTTTTTTACAGCTGTTAGAAATGACATTGGATTGCTGCGGTAAAAAGAATCAATCAACAGTTCGGCAAAAATAAACAAACGATGGTGTGGCTAATGCTTTTGAATTTTATCAAGCTACGTGTGATCAAAATTAACCAAATTGGCTAATATTAGATAAACCATGCAACCTTGATTGCAACTGCAATTTATTGTAACAGTTCAAATTAGGTAAAGCTCGACCGCGGAGAGATGGCGGCTGACCTTAAAAGGGAAACGAACCGCTTTATTTTGTAATAGGTAGCATCATAGAGATCTAGCAGGAAGTAAACATTTTAATATACGAGTGAGTAAAAATAACTTTTGACGCAAAATGAAAGAGGCTCGTTTTCACTTCAAGGTCATCCGCAATCTCTCCCTAGTCAAGCTATAACACTCTCTCTCAAGATTGTCGGACTAAAAAGCTCACTAAAAAGTCAAATCGCTATAAAAAGAGAGAGAGAAAAGGAAAAATAGATAACCAAAAACGCTAAATTATTTTAATAAAAAAAGCCACCTCCGAAAAACGTAAAAAAATACTTTTAAAGATTCCAGAGTGGATAAGTTTATTTTATACACAAATAATTCAAGTTGGATTTTTGATTTAATGCAAAATTTAATATTTATTTTTACAATTAAAATAAATTCCAATACATTTATTATCCTCTGACCCCCAAATTTTCCCACCGCCCCCCTATCGCCCAAAAGATACCCACCGCCCCCCTACTACCCAAAACATGTTCACCGCCCCTCAACATCTTCCCACCGCCCACAGGGGGGCGGTACCGCCCCCGTTGAGAACCACTGGTGTAAACTGCTCTTTAAGTTGGTTGATTATATTTTTCATTTCCACTATGCAACGCAGTAGGTCATCTGTCATAGGGATGAAAGAGGTGAAACTGATTTATTGAAAGCTTGTGAAGACCCTTCCCCCCCCCTTTCCGCACATTCATAGTCTATTACTATTTCTATAAAGGATTTTTTATTTTCCTTTTCCCCCCAAAATACTTGGATGGAGTAAATGTTAGGAGAGAAATTTTCATATCACTTTCAAAACTAAGAAATAAAATATTTATACGTGCCTAATAACACTAGTTATCTGTAATGAAAAGAATCTGCTAAAAGTTGTACTACTACTGTATATAATGAGTAAAATTAATAGTGTGCATCTGACTTCGTGTCTGAGACACAATAATCACGCGCAACTGCGATAAACACTTTTTATTTTCACTTTTAATTGATGCACATGTGAATTTATGAAGTGAATATAAATAAAGTTAGTTGTTCTTTGTATTTTGCTTCTGATGTGCCTCAATTCTTATCAACTTAAAAATTTCGTGGTTTCTTTTTTAAGGATACATTTTTATGTCATTGAAACAAAAATCATTGGGACAATGAATTGAAACATGATCACAACTCTTGCCACGATGCGTTTTCAAAGCAATATCGCGGAAAAATATTTTCCTTTTTTCTGAATTAAACTGGATCACAAAGGACGAAAACTTGTGCGCAACATTCAGAACCCGGCTCATGCCTGAGAGGTTAAACATCCATAAATCTCTTGTGTGAAACAATTTTCTTTTATATTTTCTCCCAAGCTTTCAGTTTTTTTGTAATTCCCCATCCCCTTTATATGTACTCTGAGGCAATTTTTTAACGTCTTCGTTTTTCTATGTAGTTATTTCATTGCAGTTATTTTAAAATCTGTTGATGTTTTAAAATTGCTATTTTTAAATCTGTTGATGACCTTGTTATTGAATTCTTTTTTAAAGTCTTTACCATAGTTTTTCTTAAAAGAGTTTTGCCTCGGTAAATCTGTTCGTTGCAAAGAGCTGTTGCACCAGAACAGTTCTGTTTTGTTTTACCAGCAATTATTTGAAGAACACCTGTAATTGTATTCCCTCTTGGTGCTAAAAATACATCGCGAGTGTAACTGGTATAGTTGCTTCGATTTTGCTAAAGAAGGTATCTGTTCCATTTTTTATACTAACCCCTCTGGTTGCGCCCCTGATTCAAGCATGATTGCAATGAAAAGATACATCCTTCTTAATCACATCTTCATTTAGATCTTTATCTGGAATATGCTACTGAATCCCCCTCCAGCAGTGACGGAACCGGGCATACAGCTATTCAGGAAAAGACAAGAGTGACGCCTCCTTTTTTGTCTATAAATTTATCCGCCACTGCCCGAGGGTTACAAAAATGAAGACTTGCTGTTGAATAGATTACCATTCATTACTGGTTTGATGAGATGAGACTGGAAGCAATGCACGCGTGGGCTTGTCGTCTAGACTTGTCGAGGATGCATGGAAATAATACAGTCATTCAGAGAAACTTTGCGCCACCTTTCCTCCGTTTTGATCAGCCCCTTTCATGTTTTGATAATTTTATTGTTTTGGTTGGAGGGTGCGAAAAGGAAGAAATACTCATGAAGCATAGGTAGATCTAGAAATGTTTCAAGGAAGAGGCGATTGATTTTATTACGTGTCCTTTACTACACATTTTGGTTTACAAATGTTGTTTGTTTCATATGGTTTGGACTTAAATTGCAAAATGTATCCTTAGTGTCTTAAAAATTCTCTTCTTGCTAGCATCAAAGATAGTCTGAAAATGCCTTTTTTGTGCTTCAATTTTGAAGGTTTACCAGTGGTGAATCCCTCAAGGGGGTGGGGGGATCGCCCCCATTGCTCTCCTCCCTTGTATCCGTCCCTGTCCTGAAATACTGTATAGTTAACCAAAATTTAGAAATAACTAGGGGACCGCCTCTAATCGCTGCTGTTCATCACCAACCCCCGAAAATTGCTTCGCAATCTTAGTTGGGTCACGAAGATTAGCAGCGCCTGTTAGGAAAAATCACATCAAAATACGCGTTATGTGATTAGAACAAAATAAAAACCGCGTAAAAAATAGAATTCCAGTTAAGAACTCATTGTAGTTAAAAAAATATTCAAGTCCTACTCCAACCCGAAGACAAAAAAAAAGAAAAGAAAAGAAAAAACGTGTAATAAAATAATAAAAAAAAAAATTAAAAAAAAAACGCTTCAAGGAGCACCGCACTACCAGGATCCAAACTAACAAATAACAAATTTCACAGCTATAGATGCTAAAGGCTCCTAGCTAAACGGCCGTTTTGCATGTTTGAAAAGTATTTTTTCAAATTTATGGTCGCTTGTAATATTTTGCTTTTTAGCTCCGTGCTTATAACGCTCCACGGACCAAACAGGCAGAAGTTCATCCCGTTTTAGTCTAAGATCCGGCTGCAGTATTTCTGCATTCATCGAGTATTGTCATCACATATATATCAAATGAAAACTAATTTTTTTCTGAATCTGAAAAACTAAGGTTGCCTGTGTAAAAGTGTCTGCAACATAGTCGCAGCCTGTTGAAACAGTTGCGATGGGTGAAGTATTTCTGCACCCGACAGGCTGCAACTATGTTGCGGACACTTTTACATAGGCAACCTTAGTTTTTCAGATTCAGAAAAAAATGAGAACTATTAAACAAATTCTCAGGAAAAAGCAAACTAGCCTTGATATAATTGTAAATTGTACTACAAGGTAAAAAATAAATTTATTCTTACACAACATTGGTACTAAATTTAAACAAAAAACGAAAGAGAACAAATGACGAAGTAGTGGTTGGTAAACAAAGTAGTATTAGCGGCGAATTGTTCATTAAGTGTGCTTACTTTCCTGGGAGATGGAAAAAACAATCCACACTTCTCCCTCATTCTATTTTTCCTCCTGTAAATAAGTAAATAAAACAATTTTCTGAAGGAAAATGTTTTGTGTGTGAATGACCGTTTTCGAAAAAACACAAATTTCTTGCTCGCACCTTCTATAATACGCTTTTTCTACTGCTCTTCAAAAGGAAAGCTGCACTGCAACTAGTCATTTAAGCTAGTAAAACGATCGCAGGAAATCTGCCTCATAAGCTCAAGTTATATCTCACAGCAATTTCCGTGATAGCTGGTTTGTAAAGGTGTGGTCTTCTCTCGGAATTTTCTTTTATTTTTGCTTTTTGGTTCAATCGTTTTGTCTTATAACTTTTTTTTCGTTGGTAAGAATTGAATTAAAACTGGATAAATAACGACCCCATCGCATTGCAGTAATTAATTTCCTGTAGTTATTTGTGAAAGCTAGCGAATCAGTTTTTATATTTGTTAAATAAAAAAACAAGAAAATGTTGATCCTAATTAAAAATTTCTATCAAGTTTGGGATTTGTGGTAAACTTTGATCAACAATTTTTCCATTTTAAACTGCTCCACTCTTATCATAAGTGTGCTGTTTTATTTATTGATATAAAACTAAAGAAAAATTCGAAGGTATTGTATACTTAGGAAAAATCGAAAAATAATAATTATGAAAGCCATTTAAGATGAACTGCTAGCCTGGTTAAAAGTTATCCTGTCAGTTAGCCATGTCATTATGACTGTAGTTAGAGCCATGTCGAAAGTGACTGTAGTTAGAGCCATGTCGAAAATGTCATGTAAAATAAATAATGGCGTGATACCTATACCAGACTTAAACGGATGTGTTGTTGCATACATGGTTCAGCTGGGACTAAGCTGACTTCAAATTGTTGTTCAACTCGTATCAAAAAAGATTTTGAGACTTCTTAAGTAGTTGTTTTAAATTACTAAAATAATGTTAACTCATATCAAGTTATTTTCAGACACAATTACTTATTTTAAAACTGATAAAATAGTTACTATAAATTAACTTATAGTTTTAAAAAACTAAAAATACGCTTTTAGACTTTATCAAACTATGCTTACACTTTGCTTAACTAGAAATCTGAAGTCGTTCTGAAAAATATTTTAAATATAAAAGTTACGTTTTTGACAATTGTAAGAGTAATATACTTTATACTATCATTAATACTGAAGTTTAAACTATACATATTTCATTAATCTCTTCCTGATTTCAGTCTGATTTTCAGAATTATTGAATATCCGCTAAGTTTACGTGCACTTATAATACATCAACTTGTAATATAGTTTAGCCTTTAGCACTAAGTATATTACTTTTATATTTGTAAAGAACATGAATTTTATCTTTTATTCAGAATTATATACAAACAAACAAATCCACATGTGAAACTAATAAAAGCGTATTAAAAAATTCGAGAGACTAAGAAGTTTGGTAAATTTTAAAATAACTTTTGATTTTGACGTTAAACCTAATTTACTTAGCTTAGTGCTAGGATTCGGAGTAGTAAAAATTTTATTTGTTCTATGAGAAGTAGGGAGTCCGGTGACAAAATTAAAAAGGGGTCCACCTTGGCCCTGAGCGGCCCTGATCATTTGTATCGCACTCGGCTACTGTGTCGATCATTTTGACTTCCATTTCTTTTTATCCAGAAGTAGCCTTAGTTAAATATTAAAAAACAGATAAATAAAATTATTTATTGAGCAGGATATGACCTTAGACATAATTCGCAGCTGCTTTTTTTTTTTTTTCTCTTTTTGTAAATTACCGGAAAATGCTTCAATAGCAGTGTCTTATTTATAGCAGGAAAATGAAGTTCACTGTGCGGATTACGTCTCTAGTAAAAAATAAATAAATATTCTTTTTCGGGTCAAGGACCTTTGTTTCAAAAACATGATACTTTCTAATGTTTCCCCTCTCATAAGTGTATGATAAGTTGTGGAGGAGAAAGTCCAATTTTAGCTTCGACAGTCAAACATCTCCACTGTGCTCGCCGATCCCTAACGGAATGATAGCTAATGCACAGAAGGAGCGATTGGTACTCAAGCAAGCTTTTTTTTTTTTGTTGTTGTTTTGTTTTGTTTTTAGATTTATCGATTTGAAATATTAATTGACATTCATAAATTTCATTAAAAAAAACAGTTTCGAATATATATATATTTTTTTTTTGGTAAACTACGTGCTCTCTAGAAAAAAAAAACCCTACTGCGATTTCAATATCGTATAGCCCTGTACCGAGAGTAGCCGTATTTCGAGCTATTTTGCTATTTCGTAATACCGATATTTGCTGAGGTAAAATACCGGTACTTTTGATGTTAGCTGCCAATGATAAATAGCTTTCTTATTAAAGAGTTTTTAATTGAACTTGTTTGATATTTACTCTGATTTTAAATGTATTTGTTTAATTAGTTTTTCTCCCCGATGAACCCGATACGAAAATTAATATATTGATGCTTCAAGAGAACGAATCGATAGAACATAAATAACTTGATTTTTACTTGTTTGCAATAAATTTTCATTATTAATGCACTTTTTGCATAAAATTATGATATATGGCAACAAAATATTTTTATCTATTTTTAAGAAATTTCTACTTGTACCGGCATTCCAGTACCACGTTCTAAAAACACTTAATACCGGTACTACATATTTGGTTCGGTATTGCAATTACTATTCGCAACTTTCTGGAGCTTTTAAAAATATCTCTTGTTTCCCCACAAATGACATGCGCTTCAAAACAAAGCATCATTCTTGCTCAAACGAACGATATTTCTCTGATCTCTCTCTTTTTCTAATTTAACATCGAAATAACCGAGATAAATTTGAAGGGGCAAGTGGATAAAGGTGATGTGTGACAATTTTTGAAATTTACTTCTACCATGGATGAAGGTGATAAGTCCATCAGTATCATCTCCCTTTAGTCACAGAAATGGTTGGTAACTAAGAATATGACCCCGTTTTACTCGTTGAGAAAAATCCATTAAAAAAAAAGACAACATTTTTTTTGAAAGCTTTTTCTAGAAATTAAAAAAAATTGTCACATTACCTTTATCCACTTGCCCCTCAATTTATGGTAAGCTTTTGTAAAAAAGTACCAGTCAAAAATGTTACTGCTTTCTTTGCTCAACGTACATTGTAAAAACAAGAAGTATGGATTTGATAGGACCTAAAAACTAATTTTAAGTATTAATCTTAATGAATATGAATCATGAGTTAATTTGTGATCCTTTACTTATTATAAGTAAGTTTTAAAATCATGCACAATAGTTTATGAAGTATTAATTTTTGAAAGTTCCTCTTACTTTTGGCTTGTTGCTTTAGTTTCAAAGGTGAGCTATGTATATCTATTTGGTGAAAAAGTTGAGTTTGGTTTATGGAGTAATTTTACAAAATACTTTCATTTGAACAAATTGAAAAATGAATGACAATCAGCTCAGTTATTTATTTTTAAAATATCTGATAACAGGAATAAAAGATGCATAAGTGAAAATTGAGATTTTTTTAAAATATGGAATAGGTAGAAAGAATCAAAACACAAATACATTTTACTTCGAGTGATTGCGGCACTTAGTATCAAAACCAACTTAATCCAATAATTCTTAAACTTTCTTTTTTCTCTCCATAAGTTGGTGCTTCTTTGTCAACACTATCACGTCCCAAACTGTTTCAAATGAACACATCTCGATCAGGTCGGAAACTACTGCCAAAAACCCGTTACACTTAAAAACTAGCTTAATCCAAACATGCCATATCGCTAATATAAAACGTACGAGTACATCAACATTATGGGAATACTAACTCGCATTTCTGGTTTAAGAGGCTAGAACACGGCATAAAAGTAAGAAACTGCGTGAAATTAATTAGAATTTGAATGGAAAATGTAAAGAAATAAAAATGAAATAAAGGCGGTTTACTTCAAACCAGCTTAATCCAAATTATTTTATATGCAAATAACCAGACAATTCTGCAAAGCTCAAAAATGAAAACAAAAGGGAAGTCGTACGCAGTATGTTTTTCAAACGAAAAAAAAATATTTTAGAAAATTGAATGAGCAGAGCATAAAATATTTTTTTTTTTAAATCTCTCCTGTATTTGTTTAAAAATAACTCTTCAGTTTTAACACTAAGCGCATCAATTCAAGCAAAAATTTTATCTCCTTGCAAAACTGAAGTTAATTCATACGAAAATGAAACTATATACAATGACCACGATATGATCTATCTACCAAAAACTACAAACAATTAAGTTTTCAGCTTTTCTAGTTGCATGAAACATTTGTGCGATAAAAGCTTGTAAATCTTGAGTATATTTACAAAATCCCATTCCTAAAACCAATTTCCCTCTACCAAAACGCAAATTTCTAGCATTATAGAGCGGTCGTCTGCAAAGCATTTCGGTAACACCGAGCGGCTTGATTATCAAAAACAACAAAGCAATGCAATTTATAAAATCTCTGTTGATTTAAACTTTTTTCTCCTTTCGTTGCTGTAGATTGGATGAATGTTTTTTGGATTCATCCGTACACTTAATTTTCTCACAGTCTCCACTACCCATGGCTTCCATCAGTTGCTTCATACCCAGAGTTTCTAACCAGTAGTCATCGACAAATGTGAAGGCCTTGTAAATGTTCTTCTGGATCGGTCTGTACTCGGTACCATCCTTGCCTCCGGTGGCTCTGCAGAAAGCTTTCTGGATGCACACCGAGCCTGAGCTTGACTTGAAAGTTTCGATGGCTTCCAGGATCGGAGCTACCACGGATGGGTCATCTCCACTGCGCATCTTCCTTCCGCTATTCCCAGTGGCAACTGTGGTTATGGTAGGGATGTTCATTTCCATTCCAAAATTCATGAGGAAGGCACCCAGGGTTGGTATAACAGCTGCCAGAAGAATCGTGAAAGGAATCAATAATGCCAAAACCACAGCTATGGGTTCTGCTTGCAGTTTGGCGAGGAAACCTGTGGGCATGTCGTCGCCGTCGCCTGTGGTGTCGCCGTTCATCCCTTTGAGCATGTTCATCATCATGGCCATGTCCGTGGGATTTGGCATCCAGGGTGCTGAAGAGTCATCATCTCCGGAGTCTCCTTTCCAAGAAGTGGGTGGCATTGGGGGTGGCATACCCTTCACGGGGGCTCCTTTGGCGACGTAGTATTGAGCATAGTTATAACGTGGTTTTTTGCCTTGCTGCTGTGCTTGTCCGGATGGAACGAATTCGTCGAAGGACGCTGGTAGGCTGTACTTGCTGGTGGGATCGCTTTGCTTGTCTGTAGTGGCATCCATGTACGTGGGAGCATCGGGGTTGGTGAAAAAGCCAACAGGAATGGCTACAGGCAGCTGTGTATCAGTATATTTCCTAGAAGATCTTCCAACAACTTTGGTTCCGTTTTTTGGTGTAACATCCTCAGAAACTGCTGCTGTTACGAAAAAAATCACACATGCTGCACGTAGTAATGACGAAGCCATGATGAGGTAGCTGTGATAGGTCAGTCTCTGCCTGTTTCTCGTTTAAGATTGTGACCAATTTCCAGACATTTCGCTCATTTATACCGGCGGCAAAACGCTTGAAGTCATTGTGGCGTGATGTCTCAAAGCTAAGAGCGGCAAGTGACATCAAAGAATTCGGCTAAATTCTTTCATTGTGGACGTAAATCGATAACTTCTTTCATACGTTCAGGAAAAAAATATATTTAAAAAGCCATGAAAACTCTTTCCTTTGATCATATTTCAGAATTCTGTCGTTTTTCACAGGCTGCCTACGCTTCACGCGCGCATTCTGTGTCTTTTTGTGTGAAATCCGTTATGTTTTCACTAAGACATGCATGCTTGACCAAGGTGCGAGTGCCTTAGAACTTTCTTTTTTCCTCTTTTTTGCTCAGTGAAGTTTTGTTACTCTCGCAGGTATTCATAACGGGTTGAAAGTAGCCATAAATCAATTGCCATTCATTAATTTGCTATGGCTTTATATTTTGATTGCTATTGGGGCCAATATTGTTAGCACTCGTAAATCAAAGCTATTTTTTTATTTCTCGTTGTGTAATTCAGTTCTAAATCACAAGTGGAGCAAAAATTGGCATCGGTTTCTTTTGAAAAAAAATGCAGCTTTTGATTAAAGAAAGGACATTCTTTTCCTAAGACAAAAAGACTTTCACATGTAATGAAATTATGTATATTTTGCAGAATAGGAATAATGTGAAATTTGCGGAAAAGAAAATATCTTCTTTGCAATCCACTTTTTTAAACATTTTAGCATAAGTTCAGTAACCTTTTGTGCTTTTACAATGTTAGCTTTTATTGCAACACTCTCATATGTATGAAGAATGCACCAATAAGCAAATTGGCCGATTACTGATTAATCTTTTGATAATCGGTTGATTTTGATTAATTGGCTGCCTAATAAGCATAATGCTAAAAATTTGCAATGTTTCTCCATCGACCTTTTTTAAATTACAATTTTGACTGTTAGGAATTAATTTGTTTCTGTTAGCAATTACATATTGTTTCCCATTTTCATACTTTTTTTTTTCAAATTTTATTCAAATTTAATAAACCAATTTTCTTACTATCTATATATATATAACTAGCAGTACCCGCAAGGCGATGCACGTGCAATAAATGTAATTCACTTCAACCTAAGGCCCCTATATAGACGAGCCGACGCATCAAGATTAAGTTTGACCATTTTGAATACAGCTCGTGTTTGAGTGGTTGTCTTTTCTGGCGAGTTATCGTGTTTTTCTATCTTTTCACATGAATTTAACAAAGCTTGGCGATGTCCCGAAACTTTGCTCTAGTAAACCTAACTCTGCAACAATGAAAAATGAAAGTAAAAGTTAATAAGTTGGGTCCAAAGTGGTGAAAGTTAAGCTTGATGCGTCGGCCTGTCTATATACCGGCTCTACTTCAACCCTCTGATGTAAAGTTATGGTATTCTTTCATTTAAATGTGCTACGGCCTTTTAAATTCCTAATGTCGTGTAAAAGTTGAAAACAATTTGCCGAATAAATCAAAAAGACATTAAGTTAAATAAATAACAGGAGATATTAATTACTTAAATTTGGTCAATTTTCAAGGCTTAACTCTATACGCAAATTTATTATCAAATTAAACAAATTATCTAACTTCAGGGACGATATAGCAGTTTGTCTGGAAAATGGATCTAGTGTTTCAGTTTTGCGACTTCTAGAGTTAAACCATGAAAATTGGCGAAATTTGAGTAATTAATATCTCCTGTTCTAACTCTCGGAGAGAAACGTGCTGAAATTTTATCTTTTTCAGAAAAAAAAAAACCTTTCCAACGATATATAACACTTGGGGGTGGTGGAAAGTCCTCAAATAGGCGGAATACACCAAAAATGCGACTAATTAATTAATTTAAAAATAACTAATACGAAATTTAAAATTCGGCGTTCAATGTGCAGATCGAGGGGATGCGTTCGAATTTTGTGCCAAGTTTCAGGTCTTAGGTGATGTGGGCGCTCCTAGCCATCGGTTACAAACATACAAACGAACAGAGTCCGTCATCTATATAAAGGTGACGGGCTCTGTATGTTTGTAACCGATGGCTAGAAGCCCCCACAGCACCTACAGACCTGAAACTGGCACAAAATTCGAACGTATCCCAGTAAAATGCACCTCGAACGCCGAATTCTAAATTTCGATAGATAAAACACAAACTCCAAATATGTGTGTCCGGGGTAAACTCAGAAACTACGGGCCGATTTCGTTCCAATTTTTTCAGCAGGTGCTGTAAAAATGGTTTCTGTAAAAATCAGGATTTGGTTGCAGGTGCTGTAAAAATGGTGCTCAGGGCAAGTTGTTAGATCAGGTAGGAAAGAAATCGATAAATAGCTCTTTTTTATTCGAAATCTAAATTTTTGACCCAATAATGGCTCTATCTAGAGAAATAATTGTCGTATCGTCTTGATCTTGGTCTCATTGGAAAGATTACGATAAATCCTACTTTAGAACATTTTCTTCCCATGGTGCAGTGAACGGGAATGTTGAAAAATCACGTGGTACCGACTTATACTCGCTGAGAGTTTGAAAATCAAGTTTTAATGACCCTTGCCATTTTGTTTAAACATGGAAAGATTGACCTCGACATTTCAATACGAAGGGAACTTAGCAAACTCTTAATTCGATCTTTGTATTTTTCGGGATTACGATTAAATGTTTTGAAGGGGAAAACATTACTCTTTCTCCATTTTTTTTATTTATTTACTACACGAGTACAGGAAGTGCGGGTACTGCTAGTTGTTGATAAAATTATGTTCTGTTGTTAGCTAGACATGATTATTTAAATATTTAGCTTGTAGATAATTGTCTAATTTAGTATGGATTTTTTTAACATTAGTAGCAATTTAATAACTGCCTTTTATCGTTGCAAAAATTATAAGGTAATCTTAAAGTAGGTACTAAAGATAGAACTTGGAAAAAGTACTGAAAAAAGTATTCTGTGTAACACAGTATAACTACATGGTAGATCTGCTGGGATAAATAGAAAAAATAAATTAAAAAATTAACCTTTTTTCAAAGTGTTCGTAAAATTAAAGAAAAAAAAGTCAAAACATACGTAATAATATTAAAGGGCCAATCCATGAGAAATAGGACATAGACATCAAAATATGAAACTCACTTAATAATAACATGTTATATGTCATTTTATTCACAAGAAAGCATAGTTTCCATTCAAAGTGTAAAATATCCTAGTTTTTACTGTGAACATGGTTTCAACGTCCTAAAGTTACGGTTTTTCTAACCCATTTTTTCAGATAAAAATTATCAAGTTTCCAGCCTAGACTCTGGCCACACAGGGTTCAATTTGGAAGATAACAAATTATAGTGCTTTAGTAAGCATTCCCTTTGACCTTTTCCAGCAATCAGTTTCTTTGTAGGTTGTATTAGTTTTTAATTACAGGCAGGCAAAATTATCTAGAATCTTTGTAACGACCGCAACCGAAAACAAGTATTTGTTATTCTGTTGCGCTATGTTGGTTACGGGTGTTACATGTTTTAGGTCTAAATTCACAGTTCACGTCGGATCTTTGCCAAATTTGGTACATAAGTCCACTGATGCATCTGAAAGTTACTTTGGGGGTATTCATCTCTTATAGCGTAGAAAAGCTCCTATAAAGGAGCTTTCCTACTATAAATACGGTTTACGTTAGTTCTTAGACAAATTTGACTCAGGGGTCATTCGATGTTCACCAGGAAACCATACAAAAGTGAAATAATGAAAACAAATTAAGTTATTTGCATTTGAAATATTGTAGTAAAACATTTTGCTGGATTTATAAATTATTTGCCCTCACCTCCTCGTTTTCGAATTATAAAGTCCTAAAGTCTGCCGAAATTGTAATAAAGTCACTAAATTTAGCGAGTTTCAGGTTATGATGGGAGACATCTTTTCGCATGCTTTGCTGATAGCTGTCCTTATCACATGCAGATGCTGAAATAGTCGGCCTTCTATTTCCCCAGAAACCTTTAAATTTGGAGCTTCACTTAAATTTAAGCCTTTAAAATCTTATATCTCGATAAAGGGAGGACAAGGGCAAATGATTTATGCAGAAAAAAATCTTAATGTGTGAGTATTTTAAAAATGTTTAATGAAACGAACACTTGTAGTTGAAGCAATAAGGTGCCCGGTACAATCAATACCATTTACGTAATAAGCGAATTTGTAGAAATTTTTCTAAGCAGAGTACTGAAGAAATACAGAGCTCAAGTCACAGATGATTGTGAGGATTTAGTGAAGCTAAAATATCTGATGAGAGACTGGGAGGTGTGGGTATTCTGGTGAAGTTTCATGGGAAAACGTAGTTCAAGGGATTTGAAAGCTTCCAAAGTCTATAGTAATCAATTGAAGATTATATCTTATCAAATGAACTAACTAGAGAACCTTTCTGCTCATATGTCTATTATTTGATTTTATATATGGCGGAAAAATGAATTAAAATAGCCGTTTACTCATTTTTAGTAACATATATATTGAAAATAGTCAGACATGTAACGACCGTAACCGCTTTTGTAACGACCGTAACCGCAATCAAAAATTCAAAAAATTTATTTTTCAACCAAAAAGCTAAGTTCTTTGTATGATATCATGCCACATTTATTGAGCAATTGTTATAAAAATCCAGAAGATCATACGTGCAATAGATTCACAGAAAAGTGGCAGTGTTTGATAGCACTCAAAAAACCATGTCTTTTTTTTGTAACGACCGTAACCACACATTTTCGAGATTTTTCTACAACTTCCACTAATAATTTCAAACTAACGCTTGGTGATAATCATGTTGGGGGGGGGGGGGAGCTTTATCTTTCCCTGTTTTCATTAGAACTTTAACTGCATTTGTGAATAAAATATGAGCAGCTGAAGTTGTGTGAATGTAACGACCGTAACCATGGATTGGCCCTAAAATTTTTGTTGAATGAAAAAGAGGGCGGTTCCATAAGAAAAATTATGAAATGTTTGTTGTAATTGAACGCATAAACAGTAAATACAGTTACTGAAAAAAAAAAGAAAAATGATTCTGAGTATTCCCACAAACTAACACACACATATAAGTAACCATGAATTATTCCTTAAGAGAATTAAGCTGGACTGCTTTAATTTTGACTCAAGTAAAAATAAAACGCATTAAAAATTAATGTCTACCTGAAAATGACCATACGATACAGAAAACAATTTCATAAAACATTGCGTGAAAATGAGAGGTCTAGTTGTATATTTTGTAAGAATGGGTTTAAGAATTGAAATCTTCACACGTTCTATAGTACGCTTTTCTGCTGAAAATAAAAAATTAAATTTTATTGCTTTTGATTTTTTACATCCCCTTACCCTCAAATATTTAATGTGAATTTCTAGTTTTTTCCCAACCAAAATTTGCTCCTAATTTTCCTATTTTATTGTTTTTTAATTCCTTATTTCCTACTTTTTTTCTGATAAAAGTCACTTTGAGGTCTGGAAACGTAGATAATTAAAGCTTCGATTTAAAAGATAATTGAAGATTGTCGTTGAAAAGAGTAGGCATATAGAGATCGTACTTTTTTATATCTACCATGATTGTGAACAACGACGTCATTTCGAAATTTTCCAGCGGGATAAGTGGCAAAGGGTAGGCAACTCAATGTAAATTGTCCCGAAAAACAACAAAAACCACGCCCACTTTCACGTAAATACATTTATTTCTTTACGCCAGGCGGGGAAGGGTGGGCAATTTGCCCCTAAATGACGGACCTCTTTGTGAATTGTTTTATCTTTATGCTTTTACAATTGAAATATTATGAAACAGATTTCAAACCTTATTTGTTACAAATAAGAAATAGAAATGTAAAAACATACTGTCCGCCCGTGAAAGTAGCGCCTATACTAAAAAGCAACTTGACACTCAACGTCACTACGGGAGAAGCCAATAAGAGCTCACAAGCAGTTAGCGATCTCCTCTAATTCGCCAAGTAGGCTGTGACGTTTTATCTATCTCGTTTTTCATAGGCTAACGTCACGCAAACGTCACGATGTTTTTGTCAAGAAAGGTTGCAGTCCAGAAAAGATCTCGCGAACCATTCCACTTAAAAAAGGGGTGAAGGGTTGTGAGTGGGAACTTTCCGAAGTTTTCAATTTAAAACTTGCATTTGCTATCCTTTTGACACATTCAACTAAACTATGTATTTAAAATTAGCATCGTTCTACATTGTTTGATACGTATCAAAATGGTTCTTATTATTCTTCCCCATATTGTTATCTTACCTAACACCCGTATTTAGGTAAGATCAGAGAAGACCTGGAGCATGCGTAAATACGCGGAAGGTTTTCCATAAGAAAATCAGACAGTACTGTACTGTTGATTATTTGTATTCTTGAATCGAAAAAATCGTTACAGAACTACCATGATTTAAATTCAGTTATCTAAGGTTAAACACCTTGACGAAAACACTATCTTTGAGTACTTAAAAATATCCCAATTGCTGTGTTGTCGATTTTGTGCCTACTCTTATCTTTATGTTCTCATCATCCGCTGACCATGGTCATAAAGATTACGGAAAAGAACGATATTGAGATTTCGATAACGAAAAGGGCGGGAAAATCCTGGAGCGAAAGTAAATAAAAATATAAACCATGAAGTAAGGTGATTTTATGCAATGCTAGGAGGAGGTCTTCGATTATCAATGCAGTAATGATTGTGCGCAATTGGTGTATTAATAGTGAACAAACTTAAAAATTGTTGTATTAAAAAAAATATATATCAATTTATTTTAAAGCATAATTAATAATTAATATTTAAGAGCTAGGATAATCCCGCGAGATTGAAATCTCTAACACACACATTGAATTTTTGGAGTAGTTTTGTTGTTTTTACAAATTATTGTCGATGTTGTTCTGAGATTGTGAGGTTGAAATGTTCTTCTTTTGTTTTCGTAGATTGATCTTTTCTTCACGCATTTTAAAAACAACTATCTCTACTAATAATAAAGCTGAAGGTGGGTCTGTCTTTCTTTCTTCCCTTCTTTGTGTCTGCCTGTGACCCGCGTAGCGGCAAAACCGTTCGATCGATTTTCATAAAATTTGGCACAACATTAGTTTGTAGCATGGAGATGTGCACTACGAAGCGTTTTTAAGAAAACTCTATCTCGTTTTTTTCAATTCTAATTCTTAGCTCGATTTTTTATACGAATTTGATAAAATGGGAAGAAATATTTTATACACATGTTCGAGTCTTATGTTATTAGAAAGCTTGAAATTTTCTTCTAAATATGATGTCAGTTCAAATAGTCTAAGATCCCACCGCAGTTTATCTACACTCATAGCGTACACTCATCACGTATATATCAAATTAAAGCACATTTTTTTCTGAACGTGATGCACTAAGTCTTCGTATGTAAAAGTGCCCGAAACCTATAGGCAGCCTGATCTAAACGGGACATATGAATGAAGTATTTCTACACTCATTGCGTACACTCATCACGTATATATCAAATTAAAGCTGATTTTTTCCTGAACGTGATACACTAAGGCTGCCTATGTAAAAGTGGCCGCAACCTCTAGGCAGCCTGGCCTGAACAGGTCACATGAATGTAGTATTTCTACACTCATCGCGTACACTCATCACGTATATATCAAATTAAAGCTGATTTTTTTCTGAAAGTGATGCACTAAGGCTGCCTATGTAAAAGTGGCCTCAACCTGTAGGCAGCCTGGCATAACAGATCACATAAAAGTCAAATTCTTCATTCATGTAATTTGTTTAGACCCGGCTGCCTACAGGTTGCGGCCACTTTTATATAGGCAGCCTTAGTGCATCACTTTCTTAGAAAAATCAGCTTTAATTTGATATATACGTGATGAGTGTACGCGGTGAGTGTAGAAATACTACATTCATGTGACTTATTTAGGCCAGGCTGGCAAGAGGTTGCGGTCACTTTTACATAGGCAGCCTTAGTACATCACTTTCAGAAAAAAATCAGCTTTCACTTAATATATACGTGATTAGTGTACGCGATGAGTGTAGTAATACTACATTCATGTGACCTGTTTAGGAAAGGCTGCCTAGAGGTTGCGGCCTCTTTTCCATAGGCAGCCTTAGTGCATCACGTTCAGGAAACAATCAGCTTTAATTTGATATATACGTGATGAGTGTACGCGATGAGTGTAGAAAGACTACATTCATGCGACCTGTTCAGGCCAGGCTGCCTAGAGGTTGCGGCCACTTTTACATAGGCAGCCTTAATGAATCACGTTCAGGAAAAAATCAGCTTTAATTTGATATATACGTGATGAGTTGTACGCGATGAATGTAGAAATATTACATTCATGTGACCTGTTTAGACCTGGCTGTCTATAGGTGGCGGCCACTTTTCCAGTGGAAGATTAGTGCATCACTTTCAGAAAAAAATCTGCTTTAATTTGATATACATGTGATGAATGTAAAAATTTGACATTTATATGACCTATTATGCAGGCTGCCTATAGGTTGCGGCCACTTTTACACAGGCAGCCTTAGTGCATCACTTTCAGAAAAAAAATCAGCTTTAATTTGATATATACGTGATGAGTGTACGCGATGAGTGTAGAAATATTACATTCATGTGACCTGTTTAGGCCAGGCTGCCTAGAGGTTGCGGCCACTTTTACATAGGCAGCCTTAGTGCATCACGTTCAGGAAAAAATAAGTTTCAATTTGGTATATACGTGATGAGTGTACGCAATGAGTACAGAAATACTACATTCATATGTCCCGTTTAGGCCAGGCTGCCTATAGGTTTCGGGCACTTTTACATACGAAGACTTAGTGCATCACGTTCAGAAAAAAATGTGCTTTAATTTGATATAAACGTGACGAGTGTACGCTATGAGTGTAGATAAACTGCGGTGGGATCTTAGACTAAAAGGTTCTACGATCATTAGAAGAGCTTTAATAATTGTTCATAGAATCCCGGAATTCAAGGCTTGCCTTCCACGAGTCCAGAGGCGTAGTAAGGGGTGGGCGAGTCGGGCGACCGCCCAGGTCCTCGCACCTCAAGGGCCTCGCGTCTTCACCTGCCCCGAATTTTTCTCCATTCGAACTTTGTTCCGTGACAAAATTTTACAAAGTATTCCCGAGTCATACAGTTGAAAACACTTTTTTCTCGTCAAAAATAAAAAAACACGAAGTGACTTTGCTTTGAACTTCCTGTCCAATTCAAGTTTTTCCGAACTTTCGACGCGCTCTCTTATTTACTGTCCACAGTTTTGGCTGAATCTTTATCTGCATTCGATTACAGAACATATGAGGCCCCCTAACCCGGCCAAGAGAACAATGTGTAATTTTTTTAAGGCGATGTCATAGGGTCATAGCAACCCCCCCCCCCCCCCCAACAGACTAAAATTGAAAACACGGATATATTGATTTTAGAAATTACTAACTGTAACTAAACGAAGCATTTTTTACACTAAGGGCCTGATTTAAAAAACAGTCCAAGACGACTAGTCTAACAGAGTCTGATTACAGACTAGGCCCCCTGCTTTTTAGCGGCCTAAAAATAGTTAAAACTGATTCAGCTAATGGAAAACTAAAAGAATTCCGCTTAGCGTCAGGGGGGGGGGTGTCCCCTCCCCCAACTTGCTAGACATTTACTCTTTTAAACATGAAGGTTTCCGAAATCAACACGAAAATCATTGCCAGAATATCATTTACAGTTATTATTATTTATTTCATCTTAGTAGAACTCCCACCTTTATGAGGCGTGGGGAGGTGGGAATACAGGCCCTCAAAAGAGTCAGGCCTGGTCAAAAGAGTCCTTAAGATGGCCAATAATTAATGTTAAATATAAAGCCTCTTTGGTTATGTTCCTCCCCTGTCTGTGTTAGATTTTATCTTGACTTTCCCCATGTTTGTCGCGCTACAAAAATAATAATTTTAGAAGTGTCAGGTTTCGTACGATCCGCCAAAACTCCTCCAATATTCCTTCTTTTAAGTTTTTTTTTTTTTTTTTGAATGACCTTTTAAACTCATGCAAATTTTATCATTTTGGAACTAAATCCTCAAATGTATTTTCTTCCTCTGTGACAGTTACTCTAAACAAATCAATTTTCTTACTTTTCCAATTAAAGAATATTATTTTCGACTTTCTACCTTGTAAGTAAAGCAGTGATTTACCACCAAACCCTTCGCACTGAAATTCAGAACTCAGACCTACATTGTCTCATCAGAACCACCGCGACTGGCTGAAAGTAGAGGTTCTTAAGAATCAATTAAAAAGCTTTGTTTTGGTAATATTTAGCTTAAAATGCCTCGTTCACAAACGTAGTTGATTTAGAACTAGCATTTGATAGCTACAGGCAAATTATAGTGTTTGAATTGCTTCTCAAACTTTTTTCTAGTCAAGAAGTCTATATTTGAACATCTGTTTTGTAAGAAAATTTTCTTTGTCTGTTTAATATCCTCATCTTTCCAAAAACCAAGTCTGATGGTTCATTTGTTTGGGCTAAGAAAAAGTTTTCTTCTCAAGCTGTTTTACTCCACCATACGCCCAGTAGTGAAAATGAATTCGTTTATTAGTTACTAGCGGTACCCGCACGGCTTTGCCCGTGGTATAAAATTAAAAGTTCATTTGTAAAATAATTGATATAGCAGAAAAAAATACTCTATTTTAGTTATAATTCAACCACAATTCCTTCAAAGTATGACATAAAAATTTGGTATGGACCCTACACTACTTTCTTTTACGTGTACATTTCTTAGTAGATGCCTTAAGTGCTAAAATAGTGCTTGGAGGGAGCAAGATAACAATTCAAACATTTTTATTCCTAGTTTGCCTCGAAACAATACAAAAAATGTATTACAATGATTAATCTCCTAAATATCGCCGATTTTAACATCATTCAGTGGATTTTTCGCAAAATATCGCCAATAGCGCCAAATTGAACCCAAAAAAAAAAAATTTTAATCGCCAAATTTGTCGCCAAATTGGCGACAAATACTTGGTGACCAAAGGCTTGGCAAAATATCGCCAAGTGGTCGCGCCAATTCATCTGCATTGAAATTAACACTGATTTACTCCATAAAAGGGATAAAGCATCCCCTTCTGACATTCAAATGAAACCCCAAGGGGAGATGCACAAAAATAAGCCAAAAGAGAAAAAAAGAACTATTTTGTTGCTCACAGAAACCAACAGAAATCTTACCAAAATTTGAACGAAGAAGAAAGTTTCCTTTTCTAGCTTTAAAAACAAAACAATACATTTTCCGAAATGAAACACTTGAAAAAGAACGTTGCAATGTCGCAATTTATACGATATTTGGTTAATCTTTGTGCTTTGGGTACCGCCCTTTCTCGCTAAATGGGCGACTGTTTCCAAACGTTGCCAAAATCAATATTGCTGAAATGCGAAATCTATGAAAATGAAAAAAAAAAAATCCGCCAAATCTTTTAATTAAGTCATTAGTATATTGGAAACAGAGTTGGTGGAAAAATACTACGCTCCTTATTTGGCCCGAAAAAATACTACCGTAGTATCAAAAATACTACGTCTGGCAACGCTGGAAAAAGAACGAAATAAAAATAAGTATGAACACGTAACCATGGTAACAACATGAAAAATTGATTTCCGTTGATAAAATAATTCATTTCATCTCTCTTTTCAAACAAATTTTATTCTCGAGCTGAACCATTTTAGAATCGTTTGGCTTGCTTTACTGAAGGTAAGCCTTGAATTCCGGGATTCTAAAAACAATTGTTACAGTTCTCCTGATGATCGTAGAAACTTCGAAAAAACTTCATTTTGTGCAGAAAATTTCAAGCTTTCGAATGACATAAGACTTGAAAATGTATGAAATATTTCTTCCCTGTTTTATCGAATATCCGCTAAGAATTCGAATTGAAAAAGAACGAAATGGGATTTTCGAAAAATCGCTTCGAGGTGCAAAACTACATGCTACAAATTAATTTTGTGCCAAGTGACATGGAAATCGACCGAACGGTTTTGGCGCTACGCGCGTAACAGACAGACAGAAAGAAGGAAGGAAGGAAAGAAGGACAGACAGACACACCTTCAGCTTTATTATTTACTAGCGGTACCCGCACGGCTTTGCCCGTGGTATAAAATTAAAAGTTCATTTGTAAAAAAATGATATAGCAGAAAAAAATGCTCTATTTTAGTTATAATTCAACTATAATTCCTTCTAAGTATGATATAAAAATTTGGGTATACGCCCAAAATGTCGCGGCCGAAATGTCGCGGGCCAAAATGTCGCGGCCAAAATGTCGCTGGGAAAAAATGTCGCGGGGCAAAATGTCGCGGGTCAAATTGTCGCCGGTCCAAAATGTCGCCGGGCCAAAATGTCGCGGTCTAAAATGTCGCTGGTCAAAATGTCGCCGGTCCAAAATGTCGCCGGGCCAAAATGTCGCGGTCTAAAATGTCGCTGATCAAAATGTCGCCGGTCCAAAATGTCGCGGTCCAAAATGTCGCGATCAAAAATGTCGAAGGTTTTTCGTGGGCCAAAATGTCGCCGGTACGAAATGTCGCCGTTCAAAAATGTCGCGTGTCCAAAATGTCGCCGGTCAAAAATGTCGCGTGTCCAAAATGTCGCCGGTCAAAAATGTCGCGGGCAAAAATGTCGCCAGTTCAAATGTCGTCAGATAAAAATGTAGAAGATCCGACATTGATAGTACCAAAAATTAAATTATATGAAAAGGCTTTTTTACACCATATTAGCAAAAGATTGCTAATTGCTGTTGATGAAACGTGTGCGTTAATGATAAAATGGACTAAAATTTTTGAAAAATACTGTAACGAGTCCGTAGCACCTTCAACTTTCTTTAAATGAGCATTAAAATCTTCAGGAAGTAACTATAAATTTATTTACAAGTATGTACACTATTTACAATAAGAGCAGGAAACAATTGCTAAACATCCAGCAATTAAGCAGCACACAGTACACTGTACTCTCAACAGTAACTCAGCACCACGTATCTAACGTGAACAGTAATTAAGCAATTACAAAAGCAAAAACAACATTCGCCCAAAGCGAATAAAAACGAGCCTCTCAATAATCCAATCTGAGAAAAACTGACTGACTTGTGTTCAAGGCCAGCTATTTATACACGGAAAGAATTCCCGACAACTTTCTAGTAATATCTGGAATATTCCAAATCATTCATAACTTTAAACAATTCATTCAAGAAAACGCTAGAAATAAAAAGAAAAACACCACTCCGAGCGAAAATTTCTTCACGCTTATTAAAGTTAGGGCAAGTGTAAAAACTACAAAGTGTTACGGGGCCGGTATACAAGTGATAAAAGTGATATCTTCAGATACTTTTGCAACATGACGTCAGATAAAACCAAAACTAATGAAAATGATGCAAGGCAGGAAAAACAACAACTATTTACAAGATTTGTAACATTGCCCCCTTCCCAAGGACTGCACGTCCCGGGCAGTACAATCCCCAGAAAGGAAGCAAGGGAAGACTTACAGATGCACACATTACATGATGACCAATCATAAACATGATAAACAATAACAATGAGAACATGAAAGAAATAATAACATTGATAAAGTAATATTCCAAACAATTAAAGGCGAAAGTTATTTACAAAATTTACAAACAAATTACCATGGTAGCTTTAGATTTACTTTACGAACTATGGCCATAGTATGGGGCTAGCCGATCATAATGGACAACCCTAGGTTTTGAATGTGATGACTTCTGGATCCTCACTACGACGTCGTTCAGCCGGTGGAGAACTGTGTAAGGTCCATCCCAATGCGACTGCAATTTGGGTGACAGACCTTTACGTCGGATGGGATTCCATAGCCATACTTTGTCACCTTCTTGAAAGTCATGACCAGTGGACCTTGTGTCGTATCGGGTCTTCATCTTCTCCGTTGCGATGTTGATTCGCTCCCGTGCGAAGTGATGAACGTCTTCCAACCGGGCCTGGAGATCCTGGACGTACTCCTCAGGCGATGAAGGCGCATCTGGAGGGAGACCGAAGACGAGATCACAAGGTAGCCGAAG
Organism: Uloborus plumipes; assembly: GCA_038373865.1. Taxonomy (NCBI): domain Eukaryota; kingdom Metazoa; phylum Arthropoda; class Arachnida; order Araneae; family Uloboridae; genus Uloborus; species Uloborus plumipes. Next base: position 69,500 of record JAXGGA010001009.1, read on the forward strand.
CTCTCGGCCGAAGAGCATCTGTGATGGGGAATATCCGGTGGTCTCGTGGACAGCACTGCGGTAGGCCAGCAGAAACAGAGGAAGTTTCTTGTCCCAATCCTGTTGATTTTTGGAGACCATAAGCGAGAGATTATTAAGGATTGTCCTGTTGAATCTCTCCACCATGCCGTCCGATTGTGGGTGTAGTGGTGTCGTTCGAGTTTTCTCAATTTTGAGGATATCACATAGGCCCTTAAACACAGCAGAGATGAAGTTTCTTCCCTGATCGGAATGGATCTGCAAAGGGGTCCCATATCTCGAGATCCAATGCTGGACTAGAGTCTCTGCTACAGTGGTAGCTTCTTGATCCGGAATGGAATATGCTTCGGGCCATTTGGTGAAATAGTCAATGGCAACGAGGATGTATTTGTTCCCATCAGTAGTTTTCGGTAGAGGACCAAGAATGTCGATCCCGATTCGTTCGAAAGGAGCTCCTACGTTGTAAAGATGTAGCTTCCCGCGGCTTCTTCTCTTCGGTCCTTTACGGGCAGCACAGGCGTCACAAGAATGACACCACTTCTCTACGTCATCCTTCGTCTTGCTCCAGAAGAAGCGCTCTCGAACCTTGTGGAGGGTTTTCAAGATACCAAAGTGTCCTCCAGTTGGACTACTGTGCAGTTCCTTTAGAACGTCTGGAATTCTTGATCTGGGAAGGAGTAACTGCCATTTGAATGCTTTACCATCGTCAGATTCCCATTTCCGATACAGGACGCCATTCCGCAGCTGGAGAGATTTCCATAGAGCCCAGTATCTTTTCGTTGCAGGACTGTAGATAGAAACGTCTTGCCAACTAGGTCGCCGACTGTCCTTTTCCATTAACTCTATGATAGGTTTAAGGTCTGGGTCTTCAAGCTGATCTTTTCTTACTTGGTCGTCACTCCATGGATCGGGATCTGAAGATGTTGATGTAGCAGTAACTTGGCAGGCAGTAGGGATTGTCGTCCCGTACTGTTTCTCTATTCGGGAGCAATAATGGCAGTTCTCGGAACAAGGTCTTCTTGACAATGCGTCAGCATTACCGTGTGACAAACCTTTTCGGTGCTTAATCTCGATGTCATATTCCTGGAGCCGCTGTATCCACCTGGCTACCTGGCCCTCTGGATTCTTGAAATTCAAAAGCCAAGTTAAAGAGGCATGATCGGTCCGGAGCAGGAATTTACGGCCGTAGAGGTAATGATGGAAATGTTCTACAGCTTTAACTATGGCGAGCAATTCCTTTCTCGTGACACAATAATTTCGCTCCGACTTGGATAAGCATTTGCTCCAGTAGGCGATGACATGTTCGTTACCGTCTACTTCTTGAGATAAAACAGCTCCAACGCTCTCGTGGCTCGCATCAGTGTCAAGTATGAAGGATTTTCCAGGCTGAGGATAAGAGAGAATAGGCGTTGATGTTAAAGCCTCCTTCAGCTGTAGAAATGCATCCTCGCATTCTTTGGACCATTCAAATTTTTGTTTGCTCTCCGTCAGCTTATGCAAAGGTCGTGCAATATTGGAAAAACCCTTCACAAACTTCCTGTAGTACGTGCAGAGCCCCAGGAAACTTCGCAGCTGATGGACATTTTCGGGGCGGCTCCAATTCTTGACTGCAGATACCTTATCTGGATCTGTTCGTACACCTTCGGAAGAGATAATGTGACCAAGGTAGTTCACCTCACGGCGGAACAGATTACACTTGGACGGGCTTAACTTCAGGTTGGCTTCCTTAAGCTTTTGCAGCACCTTCCTAAGATTAGCCAAATGTTCCTCAAAACTGCGTCCTATGATGATAATGTCGTCCAAGTAGACAAGACAGGATTCATAAGACAGTCCTCGTAACACTGATTCCATAAGACGCTCGAACGTGGCTGGTGCATTGCAGAGGCCGAAGGGCATCACTTTGAACTGCCACAAGCCTTGTCCGGTTGTAAACGCCGTCTTCTCTCGGTCGTCGGGGTGTATCTCCACCTGCCAGTAGCCGCTCTTTAAATCCAGGGTCGAAAACCACTTGTGTCCGGAAAGGGTGTCCAGAGTGTCATCGATCCGTGGAAGAGGGTAACTGTCCTTCTTGGTGATGTCATTCAGGCGTCGGTAGTCAACACAAAATCTGGTGGAGCCGTCTTTCTTTCGGACCAAGACGATAGGGGATGCCCAAGGACTGGATGAGGGTTCGATGACGTCATTCTCCTGCATCTCTTTCAAGAGGATCTCAACCTCTTCCTTCTTGGCGAACGGTAGTCGTCTTGGATGCTGCTTGATAGGGGGATGATCTCCAGTGTCGATCCTATGCTGCGTTAAACTCGTGCGACCAACATCCTCGGATGTAGATGAAAACACCTGCTTGAAGTTGTCCACCAATTTTTCCGCAGCGTATCTTTGATCCTTCGATAATGGTGCACTCCCAATTAATTTCGAAGTCAAGGACTCGGAAGACACAGTCTCGGAGGAATCAATTCTTCTGATGATGCAGTTTACGGGAGTACAAGTTGCCAACACTTCTCCTTTCTTAATATTCCTCGGTCTTTCACTCACATTGGCGACTCTCACAGGAACTGCATTCCTTGAAAGGTCCACAAGCGTAGATGCCACTAGTACTCCTTTTGGGCTATTACTCTGGTTAGGATATTCAATGAGGCCGAATTTAAAGCTGTTGTTTTCCTTGAGGGAGCCAGGTATTAGTACTTCTGATCTAGAGGGAATCGATAAATCTGTTTGGGCTATTATTTGATGAGCGGATTTTAAGTTATTTTCGGTGTTGAAAATTGCTATGTCTTCCCTCGTCGAGTGCAGCTCATTATTTTTAAAGTCGATAGAAAAATCAAATTTTCTCAAAAAGTCCAGTCCGAGAATGAAGGGATCTGTAATGTCAGCGACGAATGCCGTGTGATGGTAAGTGGCGCTTCCGAACATTATTTCTAAGTTCACTTTTCCTTCAATCTCGATTTTGTCACCTGTCACAGTCTGAAGAGTAACGCAGGGCGGCGTCCATAAGATCTTGAGTCCAAATTGACGAGCCACATCAGTCTTAATAATGGTAACGTTGGCTCCTGTGTCCACAATCATTTCGCAGGGAAACCCATTCACATAAGCGTAAATGAAAAGTCCGTTGCAGCCGCCACTTCTTGAAGAAATCTGGAAAACTTTAGGATGGGGCTCATTCCAATTTGGCGACCTCCGCCCCGCGAGATTGCCATAGCTTAGTTTTCCTGAGCTGGAGAGGAAGAGGTACCCTTCCCTCTAGTTTCTTGGCGGGCTTCGCAGTTCCTTCGTACGTGGCCCTCACCGCCACATTTCCAGCACTTCAGTGGTTGTCCACTTTGGTCTTTGCGAGTCTTCTTCAGGGTCCCCGACATCTCTTTGATTTGTCGCTCAATTTCCGAGAGACGAGTTGAGATCGAATCCTGGGCGCTCACTTCCACGCCCCTGATTGAATGGCGATCCTTGCGGGATGTTTGCTGTGCAGCCTCGAACTTCATTGCGTAGACCAGACCGGATTTAAGATCTTTGATGTCCGCCATCCGGAGAGCCGTCTGAATTTCTGGATTTCGCACTCCGTCTATGAAGTAGTTCAGGGCCAGGTTATCGCGAACACCCAAAGGACAGTCCGAGAAGGCGAGATGGGAAAGCCTCTCAACGTCTGCTGCAAAAACTTGCAAAGTCTCTCCAGCCCTCTGGAGTCGGGATTTGAGCTGAAGTTGGCTGAATTCTTTTTGGCAGGATTCGCCAAAGCGAAGCTCCAAGGCCGATGATAAGGCTTCGAAGTCATGGTGCTTGTCCTCTGGGAAGGTCTGTAGTATATCAGCTGCATCCCCTCTCAGCGAGGCTGCAAGTTGACAGGCTTTCGTGGAAGAGTCCCAGGAGTTTGCTTCTGCAACGATGAGGAACTGCTTCTTGTAAATATTCCACGAGGTCTTTCCGTCAAACGTAGCCAGTTTGATGGATGGACGAGAAGTTCCAGCTGCAGCTACACAGTCACTTGAGTTGTTGCAGGATGCTGATAACTTCGATTCAAGTTCTTTAATTTTCTTTTCCATATGGTTTTCTACTGTGGTGATTCGGTTCTCAACGCTATCAACTTTTTCTTCTAGAACCTCCACTTTATTTTCTATATTGGTAAATTTACTTTCCACCAAACTTTTCATTGACGTTAGATCGCTTTTAATTTCTTCTTGATTAGCAGCGAGATCATTTTTTAATTGTTCTTGATTAGTAGCCAGAGTCGCCATATCATTCTTGATTTCTTCTTGACTTGAAGTTATGCTAGCGGTTAAATCATTTTTTAATTGTTCTTGATTCGCAGTCATGTCACTTTTAACAGCGTTGATCGCATCAAGGAGTTTTGTTAGTTGTTCCTCCATTGCTCGAGTAATCACCATAAAATTCTGAAGTCAAAAAGTCCTCAGGAAGAAAAGTCCAAGTTCACAGAAAGTTCCAAGAAAGTCCTTGAAGATGCCCCACGTTGGGCGCCAAAATTGTAACGAGTCCGTAGCACCTTCAACTTTCTTTAAATGAGCATTAAAATCTTCAGGAAGTAACTATAAATTTATTTACAAGTATGTACACTATTTACAATAAGAGCAGGAAACAATTGCTAAACATCCAGCAATTAAGCAGCACACAGTACACTGTACTCTCAACAGTAACTCAGCACCACGTATCTAACGTGAACAGTAATTAAGCAATTACAAAAGCAAAAACAACATTCGCCCAAAGCGAATAAAAACGAGCCTCTCAATAATCCAATCTGAGAAAAACTGACTGACTTGTGTTCAAGGCCAGCTATTTATACACGGAAAGAATTCCCGACAACTTTCTAGTAATATCTGGAATATTCCAAATCATTCATAACTTTAAACAATTCATTCAAGAAAACGCTAGAAATAAAAAGAAAAACACCACTCCGAGCGAAAATTTCTTCACGCTTATTAAAGTTAGGGCAAGTGTAAAAACTACAAAGTGTTACGGGGCCGGTATACAAGTGATAAAAGTGATATCTTCAGATACTTTTGCAACATGACGTCAGATAAAACCAAAACTAATGAAAATGATGCAAGGCAGGAAAAACAACAACTATTTACAAGATTTGTAACAATACTAAAAAAAAAATTACCCTTTCGGCTTGTAACAGTTTCGAGCGTTTTCCAAGAAACAAATAGGTATCAAACAAGCGTCCGTTATTTATTTACAATAGCTTATTTATTTACAATAGGACCTTGCTCACTGGGCTACGGCCAACTGTTGTGACCACTGCTCAACCGTACCTCTATAATAACTTCGAGCTGAACTTTGGATCGTTATATCTCAAAAACTAAGGCGCATTGGGGCATATCCTTTTGCTAAAATACTTAGGGTGGGTCCCTCTACATAATATATAAAACTCATCAAAATCGGTGAGTGACAACCTGTAAGGTCCCCTTGTCAGAGTTACATACCTACAAACAAACAAACAAAAAAACAAACAAACCCACATGTGAAACTAATAAAAGCGTATTAAAAAGGAAGAAATTTAGCGTCCCTGGGCCTAAGTACAGCCCTGAATAAGCTATGGCATTATTTTGGTACTTAAATAATTTAAGCGTTAGAAGAAGTCAATTTAGTTTCATTTTTGTTAAAAATTAAGCTAATTTTCTAAACTGTTACGTTTAAAAAAAGTTACTAAACAGGTGTATTTATCATATCGTGATAAGCTTATTAGTAAAATTGAGCTACATAATTAAGCTGCATTGAATTTGTGAATTGCTGGAAACGTTAAATCTGTACTTATGCACTTAGTGTCATTTAGGAACGGCTATATTTTGGACAGGAAACATTTTGGACCGGCGGCCTTTCGGACCGGCGTTATTTTGGACCTGCGACATTTTGGCCCGGCGACCTTTTTGACCGGCGACATTTTGGACTGGCGACATTTTGGACCGGCGACATTCTGGCCCGGCGACATTTTTGACTGGCGACATTTTTGACTGGCGACATTTTGGCCCGGCGACATTTTTGACGGGCGACATTTTAGCCCGGCGACATTTTTGACCGGCGACATTTTGGCTCGCGACATTTAGGGCAGACGATATTTTGGACCGGCGACATTTTGGCCCGCGACATTTTAGCCCGCGACATTTTGGCTCGGCGACATTTTGGACAGGCGACATTTTGGCCCGCGACATTTTAGCCCGCGACAATTTGGCTAGGCGACATTTTGGACCGGCGACATTTTGGCCCGCGACATTTTAGCCCGCGACATTTTGGCTCGGCGACATTTTTGCCGCGACATTTTGGCCCGCGACATTTCGGCCGCGACATTTTGACCCCAAACCAAAAATTTGGTATGGACCCTACACTACTTCCTTTTACGTGTAAATTTCTTAGTAGATGCCTTAAGTGCTAAAATAGTGCTTGAAGTGAGTAAGATAACAATTCAAACATTTGCATCCCTAGTTTGCCACGAAACAATGCAAAAAAATGTTTTACAATGCAAAAAAATGTTTTACAATGCAAAAAAATGTTTTACAATGATTAATCTCCTAAATATCGCCGATTTTAACATCATTCAGTAGATTTTTCGCAAAATATCGCCAATAGCGCCAAATTGAACCCAAAAAAAATTTTTTTTCGCTAAATTTATTGCCAACTTGGCGATATGTCGCCAAATTGGCGTCAAACACTTGGTGACCAAAAGCTTGGCGAGATATCGCCAAGTGGTCGCGCCAATTCATATCACTTTGGTCTGCATTGAAAGCCCTGATTACCCCATAAAAGGGGTAAATCACCCCCTTGGGGACATTCGAATGCAACCCCAAAGATAGGTGCACAAAAATAAGCCAAAAGAAAAAATAAGAAAAATTTTGTTGCTCACAGAAACCAACAGAAATCTTACCAAAGTTTAAAAGAAGAAGAAAGTTTTCTTTCCTAACTTCAAAAACAAAATAATACATTTTCCGAAATGACATACTTTAGAAAGAACGTTGCAATATCGCAATAAGATAGAAGTAAATATACTGAAATAGAATTGAAGGCCAAATTGTAAAAAAGTCGCCAAAAAAATAATTTTTAATATTGGCTTTCATTATTTATTAAATGCAATTATTGCTGCAAATTACAGTCCAACAATAAATAAAACTCAACTGATCCTAAAAATTTTAAGTATTAGTCATAGAAATTTCGTGCATTATTCTTCACAATGATAATAAAAACAATAAACATCGACAAAGATCAACCAGCAAACGATAAATTAAAAGCTAAATTCGTTCACTCAATCCATTTGCTGCAATTTATATGGAAATAAATTAATAATGAAGTAAAATATGTTTTGCAGACGATAAATTTAGAATGGTATCCTGTATTTTAAGGAAAGGACTCGATTTCTCATTCGATTGACAGGTGCCATCTTATCACGGTTTTTAATATTTCATTTGACTAATTTTAATAAGGCTTGGAGTTTGGATTGTTACAAAAACAAATACATTTTTAAAATTATTAAGGGAAAAAGAACGAAATAAAAACGTAACCATGGTAACAACATGAAAAGTTGATTTCCGTTGATAAAATAATTCATTTCATCTCTATTTTCAAACAAATTTTATTCGCGAGCAAAGCCATTTTAGAAACTTTTGGCTTGCTTTACTGAAGGTAAGCCTTGAATTTCGGGATTCTAAAAACAATTGTTACAGCTCTCCTGATGATCGTAGAAACTTCGAAAAAACGTCATTTTGTGCAGAAAATTTCAAGCTTTCGAATGACATAAGACTTGAAAATGTGTATGGAATATTTCTTCCCTATTTTATCGAATTTCCTCTAAGAATTCGAATAGAAAAAGAACGAAATGGAATGTTCGAAAAATCGCTTCGAGGTGCAAAACTACATGCTACAAACTAATTTTGTGCCAAGTGGCATGAAAATCGACCGAACGGTTTTGGCGCTACGCGCGTAACAGACAGACAGACAGAAAGAAAGAAGGACAGACAGAACCACCTTCAGCTTTATTATTAGTAGAGAAGAGATGAAAATCGACCGAACGGTTTTGGCGCTACGCGCGTAACAGACAGATAGAAGGAAAGACAGAAAGAAAGAGAGACAAACTTTCAGCTTTATTATTAGTAGAGATTAGTACAGATAGTGATTAAAAATACTCATGTAGATTTTACATACAAAGTGATCGTGTTAGAAGAAAATGAATTGGAAATAGATTATTAGACTTTTACCATTTAAAAATTGGAATTAATTTTTAAATGGTAAAAGTAGTGCAAAATCTCATTTTGCTCCTTCAAAATTCCCCCAAAACACCTTCATTTTTGTTTTTTAAATTAAGTACGAGCCCAAAGTGTGGAATCATAAAATCATGCCATTTTATATGATTTTTAAGGCATACATTTTAAAATTTTATGTTTCCACTTACACACCCGGAAACAATTCTAACTTAAAAATACTATAGCGGTTAAGCAATGTTCCTAACAGCTAGATCACATGGGATTGTTAATTTTACTCTCAAAATAACTTTGTTAAATATGCCAATTTTTCAGATATCGTACTATCCCTCTTCTCTCCCTTGTTCATACTTCTTGTTAATTTAATGCCAACCGTTTGTGGAACCACGAACCATTTTCATTTTGATCGAACTTTTGAGGATTTTTGCTTGCTTTTTTTCCCTCATATTTTTGTAGTCTCAGTTACCAAAAATTCTCTCCGAGCCCCTGAAATTGGGGATAGTCTGCTCTACACCCCCCTCAAAAACTGGTCATAGCAACACCCTTCTGATAACCACCCCGCCGCAAAGTCTAATCCGAAAAACGTCGTGAACATTGAAAAAAAGCGAAAATCCACGATGGGGGTGTTGTATCAACGCAAAAGACGTATGAATTGGAAAAATGGTCTGTTTTGCAACTGGATAAGTAGTTCAGACTACAAACAAAGCCTGTACTATCTTAGGACCCCGTTAAAACTCAATCCAGCCCTGGTGGTGATTGGAAATTGAGAAAAAAAAATTAAATAAATTGTGCATGCAATTCATCGTAAAAGTAAGAATCTTTTTCTTGCGCGAAAATCTACGTGAAAAATACATGAGTTTTTGTGAAAGTGGGTGGAATAAGCTCCTTCTGAATTCTTGAAATTCAGGGCATGTGCCCCCCTCCCCACCCCCAAACTTTTGGTCATTCTACGCCTATGCCTAAAAAGATTGCTTTAGGGCCAATTGACAAGTTCATCTCGCTTTGCCATCCCAGCGACCCCTTTGTTGATCAATTTTTTCACCAACAATTTTGCAGGACGATGCCTGAAGGCCAGTTATGATTAACAGCAAATACGAAAAGATTTTTTTTTTTAATTTTTCAATTTTTTTAACGCAGAATAGTTGAATAACTTGAACTGGAATCAATATTAAAATTGGGAGGGGGCTAGGGGGCCTCGCAAAATTTATTCGCCCAGTCTCAATTTTGTTCTTGCTACGCCACTGCGCGAGACAAAAGATTTTAAGTGATTAAGGGAAAAAGAACGAAACAAATAAAAGATGTAAACACGTAACCATGGTAACAACATGAAAAGCTAATTTCCGTAGATAAAATAATCAGGGTGTCAACGATTTAAATCAAGTGATTAAAATCAGTGATTTAAATCAATCGATTTTTTTGAAAAAATCATTGATTTGTAACGATGTGTAACTATATATATAATAGTTTAATTACAATACAGTTGAACCTCGTCAATTCGGACACGCTTAAAATGAATTACGTCTAAGACGATCCCGATCCTATTTTAATTACACATAACGTTATTTATTGTTTTTTGGATAAAATGAAATACGCTTAAGACGAATTAATTTTAAAGGTTCATCTATGTTCGTTGTAACGAGGTTCGACTGCAATTTAAATAATTAAGCAATTAATGTGAATCATTTAAGGAAAGAAAGAACATTGCGACATTTGTTCTCTGTAGTATCTTTGACTACTAGATACGTAATGTGTTGCGTATAACTGATCAACCTGGGGATCGAACTGGGGTCTCTAACCTACTACTAATGAGCCACATGCGGTGAACGGGAAGTTTACAAACTGAAAAAGAAAAACAAAAGAAAAAACTTTTTTTTTTTTTTTTTTGAAATATATTTTTGTCTTGAGCATTTTTATAAGGAAAAACCAAGCTTACAACCCCTCCCCTTCTCAAAAAAGAAAACAGAGACAAAAGTTAAGTTTATTTTAGCTTGATATCACTGGTTACAAAGATTGCCACATGTTCAAAGAGTAGTACACTGCGGAGCAGCCATCTCACATTAACACTTATAATAGCAGCTTTTCTTGCAGCCACATCGTACGAGTTCCCTGCGTGCCTGAGAAGCCTCTGGCAGGGTTGTCCACAATATTTCCCACCCACCTTCAACAGTTTCTAACCTCACTCACCTGGTTAAGGGAGTACTGGGAATGCAACCATTATTTCAGCCCAGCAGTACCCAGCCTGATAGACGGTTCTTTTTGAATTTTGAAGGGATGCATCTTGTGAAGGAGACAGACTGTCGATTTCTCCACTTTTCTGAATAACTAGGTGGTTTCTGGCATCATTAATGGATTCCTCGTTGCTACTACGGTCGTATAACACTATAAACCTCTCCAAAATTTTTAATATATCTTGAAGAATATTCTGGGAAGGTCTATAAGCCGATGCACAAAAGGTGGCAGTAATATTCTGACTTGCATTCCATGTGCCCATGAGGTCCTTTCACCTCTTCCTCCAAAAAATAACACAGTGTCACCCCGATTGCCGACCTCATATTGAAACGAACTTCACTGGTCAAAAAGTCATTTAAATTTAAACATATTTAATTATTTTCGAAAGGACATGGTAAACACGGAAAATGAAATTTAATCTTTACTAGTAAAATTTTATACTCGTAAAAGCGGAAAAAAAGAGTTAAAATTGGAGCTTATTTTAAAATCCTTATACTAAAATCAATTAAGTATTTTAATTGTTAACAAATTGTAACTGACAACATATTAACATTTTAAATTTTCTTTCCTTGCCGGAAAACAGTGACATCGGTTTTCAATCTTGTAAATTTAAAGCTTAGCCTCATTTGCTTAAAAGCGTTATATTTCGAGTTCTTTATGACATGGAAGTTAAAAACACATTCTATCAGAAGCAGAAAGTTTTTCTCTTTCTTTTGGTACTATTCTTTTAAATTTTCAAGTATGTTTCCACTTCAAAAATCGCAAAAAACAATTTAAAAGTTTTTAATTAATATCTTAGTTAGTTAAGGTTCTCCGAAGACAAGACCTAGACAAGCACATTCTCGACAGACTCTCACCTTTCGAACATTGTTTTTTTTTTTAATCTGTCCATTCGTTTAAGCGCTAGAATGCCACAGACACACACACAGATACAAAGGTCAACAGATACACAGATCGACAGACACGTCAAACTTATAATCCCCTTTCTTGTTGCGTTGGATGTTAAAAACAAAAGAGAAAAAAGATATATTCAGGAGCATAAATTTTGAATGTCTGCCATTACTGAAATATGGGAATCTGGGGTGTAATGTAATGTAATATGCAAATACTTACATGGTTGAATAGCCAGAATTACCACATTAAATATTTAATATCTGTATCCAAATTTGTAAGCAACTACTATTCAAGGCACAATTCCATCAATTTGGTCATATATCTGCTACGCATTCTTGGGCGATAAAAAAAAAACTATGAAACGCCCCTAGCGGTTAAAGTTAAAATTCGTTGGAAAAAAAATAATGCAATAGAACTTCAATATAGAAGGGTATTAAATTTTGTGGTTTTTTTTTTTTTTGCAACGTACTCTATTAACATAATGAATAACGAAACAAAGAAGCACATAATACGTACTCAGAGGCCGCAATTTCGAACGTCCGCCATAACTGAAATATTCGAAATCTCAGATAACCGCGTATCCGGAATTACTCGTTAATATATATAGTATGTGCACCCCAAGTTATATGCTTCTATCATTAAAGGCACAATTCCACTATTTTTTGTCACATATCTGCTGCACTATTATTTTCTCTTTTGGCTTATTTTTATATCATAATTTAAGGAATTATAGTTCAATTTCAACTAAAATTGAGTATTCTTTCTACGATATCAATTTATTACCAAATGACCTTTTAATTTTATACCACGGGCAAAGCCGTGGAGGTACCGCTAGTTTTAAATAAAATAAAAATGTTTGATCTCTTGATCATTTCTGAATATTTTATTGAGTACTTCGCAAGTTCCATTCCAGTTCATTCAGCTAAAATTTTGTCGTAAAATGAAGTTCACTGCATCGAGAACCGTGAGATTTAAAATAGTTTAAAATAACACTGGTAAACAAAGATTTTGTTAAATGAAACATTTATAGTGTTTTTAGGGTAAATTTTTATGCTGACTCCAAAGTAAGTTTTTATGCTCATGTATCCAATCAGAATTTTTCCTTTACCCACAGTTTTTGTGTAGTCATAGGTTTTAAGTTACGTAATTTTCGTGTTTTCCTATGTCACATCATGGTGAAAGTTCAATATTAACAATTAAAATCTTGTCAAAAAGACAAGAAACGTAGAGGATAGAGATAGATAATAAAGTTTGCTATTACTGCAGTAATGACATGGTGGTTAATCTTACCAATTTTCGATATGCTCTACCTGAACTGAATCATTTTCTGTGTTTTTATATTTAAGTGTAAACAGAAAAAAAATATATATATATACTGAATTTAACACCGTTAAAATTTTTATTTCCAACTGCTATAGTCAATGAATTTCAAAATAGTATTTGGTATTATTCATGTTTATGGCTTATGCCGACCCCTCAATCTGAAAACTTAATCATAGGTTGTGACAACAAGCTGCAAATAGACGTAATATACGTACGTAATATAATACACGTAATATATTTCAAGATAATAAGTTGTACTTTTTCATTTGTTTCTGTATAGAGGTAAATGATTCCTTCTTGAATGGTCATGTTATAGAAAAAAAAAGTTTTAGGCATTTAAGCATTTCATATAAATACGAAGCTGTCACTAAAACTCATGGACGGAATCAAAACTTTCTCGCCTTGCCGTTGTTCTCGTCCTGCTTCTCCTGCTCACATCCTAGAATGTATTGGCTCCCCTACGGAGCTGCTGTGGAGTGAATTGGGAGCGTGGACTAATGGAGCTGCTTCATCGACATGGTCTCATGGACTTGGTCTAGATGCTCTGGACCAGAGGGACATGCAACAACAACGAAGCTGTTTTCAAATTCATACATTTTCTTTTCTTTATTTTTGACATTTTTTGTAATTTATATGAGAAAAAAAATTATGATTTGAAATTATGCATAGCTTTATGAAAAGAAAAGTAGTAAGACGGTAGTTTGGTACAATGTTTAAATATAGATTGAAATTAAAATTACTCTGGAAGGGAAAAAATGGTTCCTCATCAAAAAAAAAAAAAAAAATCGAGATATTTGATCAAAATTCCAGGTCGGCTGGGCTTTTTCTAAGAAAAAAAAACCAGGTTTTTTCATACCCTGATAGAAACAAGTTTCATTTGCGTATAATTTACTTCACAATCGCCTTTTAGCCTACAACTGAAGGCTTGCTAATTACTTTAAGTTTTAAGAATTGTCCAAGATAAAGTAACTACCAAAAAGAAAAAAGTCACGACTAACCTATAAGTCTTTCTTTGCTGCAAAATAAAAATTTGAATTTTCAGGTTGAGTAAAAAGATAGACTTCGAGTAGTGAGGATAAACCATGGGTACAAAATCAAAAAATTAAGAACACTAATTTAAAAAAATGGCAAAAGTAGGGAAATTTTGAAATTTTCTGTAACATTTCTAGAGTAAAAAAATGATTAAAAGCAAAGTTAAACAAGTCAATTTATATCTTGATTTAAATAATTTCATCTACATTATTGTCACCTTCTTTACAGTGCGTTCCCCAATCTAAATTTCAACAAGAGTACAAGAGCCTAATTTATCAAGTTTGTTTTCACGCTTAAAACATCAACTTATATTAAAAACTGAGTATCTTTCTAACTATCTTTCTTTTTATGTCACGCTCTTTCCCTGAACGCCAATGAGCTGAAAGTCGAACCAGGTACTACCGATATATTGGTAATTTTTCAGGCTTCATTAGTTTTGATTTATGTAATTATACGATTTCAATTAACAAAGATATTAAGTAGTCAAATTTAAAGCGATTTGTCTAAATGATTAAATATGAAATCGATTGTTACAAAACATAGTTGCTATGAAACAGTAATAATAATGGAGAATTTTGAATGAAGGCTTAACTAAATCAAACATGAAATTCATTAACGGGCCAAATACGTAGTACTTTTATCGCTAGCTACTTTTAGTTTTCTGAAATATAAATTAGTTGAAAAGCCATCTACTTATATTAAAAACTGAGCATCTATGTCTGCTTCTTTCCTTTGAGCGAGCTGAACTTACTGAAACTTTCCTCCCCATCTTGAAGGCGCGAAGTGCCTGTGCAACATCTCAATAATTCGAATGATTTTTTAATGCAGGAAAAAAGAAAAGGCACGCAGGCGCCTCTTAGCGAGGCGCCTTGGCGGGGGTTAGTTTCTTGAAATTTTCCTCTCTACTTTCAAGGCACGAAGTGCCCGTACAACACCGGGCCACGTGCGTAGTATGTCTTGAAATCTTATGAACATTAAATTATCTCAAATAATGTAACATCAGAGTGAGGTAAAAGTTAGGGTGGCGGGAACGTTATGCACCAACGTGCCGCAGGAAGCTAATCTAGCTGCCCTGGCAGCTAGTTTAACAATTAAAGCTTTGACCACATGACCACCAAGAGAGGACGGGTGAATTAGAAGCGGAAACTGACCACTTCATTTTTGTAATATGTTGCATCAGCGAGAAAAGTAAGTTTTTACTTGCTTAGGGAAAAAAGTAAAACTGCTTTTGTGGTCTCGCAAACAAACATATTACAAAATGATGCTGTTCATTTCCGCTTCCAGTTCACCCGTCATCTCTCCGTGGTCAAGCTATAGCAAAGCTGTCCATACAGCTATTACTGGTTTGAATCCAAAGTTTATTCTTGACACACATTTAAGTTCATTTGGTAAGTGTTTCATCATGTAAGTTGTGTTAAATTTCATCAATTGATATTGTTTGATTGGTATAGGGTCATTCCATAGTGACTAACGTAACATTCAGAGCTGATTTTGTAACTGTGTTTACTAGTAACTTAAAGGATAAAAAATATTTTTTAGTTATGCTGGTGGATTTACAATGTAGATGGTATCTATATATCATTTCTGCTAAGAATTTAAAACAAAATTATCGACAGTAGATACTTTTTCAACCAAAATAGCAGTGTGACTAACGTAACATTTTTGCAACCCTGAAAATGAAAGCTCATGTTGTGAGGCAAAAATTTCTCAAAGTTAAGCAAGTGTTAAAAATTGAATGATATATTTGAAAACTGTGTAAAGTTGGCTTTTAAAAACATAAAACACATTTATTAAATCTTAATTTTTTTTAGTCTTAAGTGTCACTTTTACTCAAGATGGAGTGTGACTAACGTAAAGTGACTAACGTAACCATCGAATAATAAGCAGTATAGACACACTACAAACTATTTATTACGGCTAATCTCAGTGATAATTACAATAATTTTTCAATTTTTTTAAACTTCTTATGTTGTATGATTTTTATTTATGTATTTATTCATTTATTTTTTGATACTTTTTTTACTTCGATATTTTTTTTTCTTCAGCTGAGGTTGACATTTTCATGGAATGACCCTATAATACTCAAAAAAAGATCTTAAAAACATTTTGTTTTTCAATGCAAAATTTTGTTTTTTCTCAAATTCATTTACTTAAAGCACTTTATTGTTAATCAATACTATTTTAATTTTTAATTAACATAATGACCTGTGATACATTAGTAGAAATAATTCTTGTTAAATTTGGAGCAGTGATGGTGCACTTAATAAAAGACGCAAAGTAGTTTTGAGTATAAGATGACTGTGTATATTTTACAGAACGATAGTTACCAAAGTGGTTTTAAATTTATTTAATATTTATATATATATATACATACCTGACATAAAATACTCAAAACAAATAGTGAAAAATAAATATAAGATTTTTTTTTTTTTTTTTTGTGAGAATTAACTTCTTCACGGAGGGTTTGTCTTTCTGTGCTTAGTTTTTACTCACTCTTGGAGATGTTTTATGTGGAGAACACAGAATTTTATCACAATTTCCATCTTCCATGGAATCGAACAATGTTTTTACTCCAAAGCTGTCCAGCCAGTGTCCATCGAGCAGCCTAGATGCTTTGTAAAGTGCTTTCTGAAACGATCTGGAATCGGTGTCGTTCCCTCGAGCAGATCCTTTTGTGACTTGACAGAAGATCTTTTGCATGCACTCGGGATGGTCGAATGTCTTGGCACCGAAGGTCGTAAGCGCTTCTATGACTGGAGTCAAGAACTCGGCGTTGTCTAAGCTTCGGCCATTGTTTCCTGTAGCTGTTGTGGTGATGGTTGGAAGTCCACCATTCATCATCATGTTGACCAGCGTCGGAAGAACAGCGGCAAGAAGAATACTAAATGGTAGGATAGCTGCTACAAGAAGAGCTATTGGTTCTTGAGTAAGTTTCGAAAGAAAGCCTCCGATTTTTGGTTTATTGCTAGTCTGCATCTGGTTCATCATCATTAACATAGTTGATAGTTGGTCTGGAGTCCACGGATCACCTTTCCAATATCCTGTTGGGACGTAGTAAGATTCCACATCAGGTGGTGGAATTCCTTTGATATCAACATCCCCGCCATCCGGATCACTGGAGTCATCGCCTTTCCATACATTCCAGTTGACTGAAGAACCGCTCTTGTACATGCCTTGTCCTTTAGCTGGACTTGGTGGAGAGTAGAACCTCGGTGGTCGTTGTGGCAAAGGCGGTTTGTAGTAGCCCACTGGTACAAAATCTTCATAACTTGTGGGTGGCGTAAAAACTGGCGGTGCAGGCGATTGAACAGTGTTGTCTTTTCTGGGTTCAGCATCAACTAGCGAAGAATCGGTGTCGACTTTGAATGTCAATTCATCGGGCGAATAGAAATTCGATGATATAGGCTTTTTTGAAGCATAATTATCAGGTGGGTTGTAAATCGCATAGTCTTTTCGTCCTGACCTGCCACTGACGGATTTAGTCCCATTGCTGGAAGTGGTGTTCGAGGTTTCTTCTGCGAACACGATCCCAGCCACCAGAAGGAAAAGTAATGAACGTATTGCCATGGACATCTTTGGTGATAGTAATGCTGTACGAAACACAGAAGTTGAGTTTTATACATCGCTCGCAAATAAAACCACGCTCCGTTTACATCCAGCTATGCCGGACAGCCAGTAAAGAGATATTAAAAATAAAAATTCATTTTCTCTTCATGATTTACTTCTTTCGTCCTCTGACTGCTCCTTTGTGTTTCTCCACGAAGAAAAACTCCGCCAGTTCTTTCGGGTAGTCGTGGATGGTTGCCGATGCTCTCCAAGCGAGACGTCGCTGCGTATTTTGAAGTGTGCCATTCACCGAGTCCGTGATGACATCCGCCAAAGATGGACTGGTAGAGATTCTGAAGATTTACGAGTAATGAACTTTAGACAGATGACACACTAATTCTTGAATGGCATTCCATTGGAAACATTGGAATCGATTCTGAGTTTTGTTCCATCTTCCTGAAAGGTATACCGCCACGCCTTTCGAGAGTCGGTTTCTTTCTGCTGCCTGTCGTAAAAAATTTTTTTGTTGTAATTTCGACTTCCAATAAATATGGTGAACTGAATACTTTTATTTTTCAATTCTGAGTTCATTCCGTTCGTTCTAGAAGTTGCGGAACTCTCGAGACCAGTGATGTAAGGTTTAAGGTTTTTTCTTCAGAGTAGAAAGTTGGGCGTGCCGTAATATTTTGTTGCATGTTTTCTCCGGATGATTTGAGAGTATTTAGTAACCTCCGGGTGCATTTAAAATTTCATCAAGTCAATGTTTACAAGTTTCCCCACGCTTAAACTTATAATAATGAAGATGTCCAGTGCCATCGAAGGGAAATGGAAGGCGGGAGTGTCGTAACGCAGTTTGTGCGATGACCCCTCTTAGTGGGCACTCTAAGTATATGCCAGAGTACGAAATCAGATAGCATGGATGACGATCATGTTCTTGTGTATAAATTATGTGAATGCGCTTAGGAAACGGACATAACAAAACAATAAATAATAATTTAACCCCTGTGGGTATACTAAAAATTGAAAAAATTTTAAGCAAATTCTCTTTTTTCCCCTGCTGTTTTATGTTTTTTTTTTTCTTTTTTTCTACCATCTCGTTCCTTCCCATGCCCGGGGAAGAAAGGGGCGAATGACACAATGACCTGTTTTTAAGAATATTGTTCTTGTTCTCTTTTTTCTTACGATATTTGCATTTGTCGTGACTTCTAAATTATGATGAAATACACTACCAGCTCGTTTATTGCATGTTTCTGACTTAGTCCTGGCTTAGGGGCAGTTACTTACTGCTTTATACTAAATTATGAGTTCATAAAAATATTTTCGACCTTAACTACCCCTTTTGTATTTTTATACATGTGTTCAACTTTGCAGCCAGTTTTGCCCTGACTTTCCCTTTATGTGTGTAAAAGTAGAAACATATAAACACATAAACGATTGTCTTATTGAACTTGGATAAAAAAGGATGAGATGTAAACATTGAAATGGTTTGAAGATTTATATACCAAACCAAATAAATCCTTAAAATCTCAATTAAGTATATATGAAATTCTTAAATGCATAATTTACTACACTGATATCAGTTTACTGTGTACTATCGTGGGCCAGTATTACATCCCCCCCCCCTGTCCAAGATGGAAAGTTATCATCATACACATTGTTGTTCGGAATCACAGGCATATTTTTTGAATTTGAGAGAATTGAGATATGCAATAACTGCACTTTGAATTAGGCGACGTGGCAAACCAAGAATTCAAAAGAATATTCAATTTTTTTAAAATCTTCAGTTTCATCTACTGGATGCCGAATCTTTCTTTTAGCATCATAACTTGCATTCATTAATCACTGGATTGGAAAACTGAAGTAATCAGTTACTTCATAAAATATTTTTGAAAAAAAAAAAGAACTGACTTCAGAACTTCACTCAGCAAGTGCTCTAAAAAATAAAAAATGATTTTATTCTTTGAGCTCCATCTAAATTTAAACATCAGTTTTGAAGTCGGCCATAAACACTAAATAGAATCATACGAAACTATAATTCAACTATATAAATATAAATTTCAATGAATCCAGGTTCTTGCATCGCATTCACATACACTGCATTGACAACCACATATTTATGTAATGGTACAAATATTCAGCTCTTAATTGTCAATGGTTTCTCTGAAAAATTTTGGCAAACTGTAGTTAAACATCATTTTACCCAGAGTTTTTGCACAGACTTCAAAACTAATGTTTAAATGTAGTATCGATGGAGTTCATAGAATAAAATGATTTTTTACTTTTTAGAGCACTTGCCGAGTGAATTCTGAAGTCGGTTCATTTTTTTTTTTTCAAAAATATTTTATTTTATTCTTTTTAATGTAAATGTACTTAAGAAATAAAGTAATGTTTCCACTACGAAACTTCTCCTAATTTTTTTTTAGTAAATGCTCCATAAAATAAACTATTTAAGGAAAAAGGAAAGAAACTGTTAACTAGTCTAAAATTTTAAACGATTGACACTAAAAACTAATCCTTGTTATTCTCTGGTATTTATTTGTGTACTAGTTTCGAACCCGACTCCAGTCAGTGGATTTTCATGATGCAGAAAATCAACAGATTCCATGTCGTATGATTATGCGGCATGCAAAAGATCCCTCGAGTATTTATTTGGCTTAAAATATCTCTTGGCAAAATTAAATTCCTAGTGCAGTTTCGCATCGAATAGAGCCCAGGTGCCTCCACCTAGTGGGGAAACTGGGCGTCAAAATTCTGTGGCAATGGCATTCCGCCAATGGTGGTGCCACATAAAAGAATGGATGACTGTCTCGGGGAATGCACATTGTATAATGTCTGCAAAGGGCGAGAAGATAAACGCAGCCCCATTAGAAAACAAACAAACAGTTTAATCAAAGCCATTTAAATATTATTGACTCTTCGGGTTATTTATATTTCAAAGCAATACTAGTTTCTCGCTG
Source organism: Uloborus plumipes (assembly GCA_038373865.1). NCBI lineage: Eukaryota > Metazoa > Arthropoda > Arachnida > Araneae > Uloboridae > Uloborus > Uloborus plumipes. The sequence goes on from JAXGGA010001009.1 coordinate 89,694, forward strand.
TATGTGCGTGGCCCATTATGTGTAAGCAGTATTAGATGAAGAACTAAAAAACCATAGAAATTAATTTCATTATGTAATCCAGAGAGGCCTTACATTCAAAATTGTCATTATTACGATTACTGTGATCACGATTTCTATTTCGATCGATTTCTGCAGGTTCCCGATATCAAACCTGGACCACGAGACGATTGGACCAATTGGAAGTGAAACCCTTTCAAACAGAAAAATAATTTTTGAAATTGGTCCAGGCGTCTTCGAGTAACCTTATAAAATACAAAAAAAAAAAAATCTCCAACGAATTGTATAACCTCCTTCTTTGTTGAAGTCGATTAAAAATAGATTCCAAATAGGTTAATTTCAGTAGTTACCACTTCCATAAAACATTTACCTGTTAAAAATATTTCGTATAACCTTACGTTTTAAACAGGTTCTAATAATGTAATTATGTTTGTAAGTTCCCTTATTGACTTCGAACTATTCCTAATATATTTTCCTCCAATTCCAAAAACCAATTTAGCTCTTTTTTCACTTTTTTTAAAGGGGTCTTACTATGCTTAGTTTCTATAATGAAACAAATCACAAGAAAAATATAAGGAATTTTTTAAATTTCAGCCTAAGACAGAATACAAGAACTGGATTACTTGATGATATTGAAGATTTTAGCGATTGAAATAGAATTTATCCTAATATGTTCAATTAAGAACTCGTAAAATATAGAAATGGAAGAAGTTCTCACAAGAGAGTCAAACTTACCTAGCAACAGGCCAGCCATTTCAAGTTTTCCAGGGGGGAGGGGGGGTCAAAGGGTGCAAACACAATGCAATTTCATCGGAAAACAGCAAAAACTCCCCTAAAATGTAAATACATTGACTGTTCAAAGCCGGGGTGGGGGGCAATTGACCCCCTGCCCCCCCCCCTCCCTAAATGACGGGCCTGCCTAGCAATTATGAACTTGCAACTGGCTGATTCATACATCTAAAATCTAGCCCTCAGCCGCGGTACAGATTCCAGATGCTCGCGGGTCACTTTTGGCCCGCGGACCATAGTTTGGAGACCCCTTGCGATAGAGAGAAATCGTGCCATTGACTTTGGTTAATATACTCACCCTAGCACCTGTATCATATAACTATTTTAAGAAATTTTCAAAAACATTTAATAGAAAAGCTTAAAATATACTTGAAACGATAATCGCAGAAATTATTATCTGTATTTGTTTATTATTTTTACGTAGTAAAGGAAGTATTGTGATCACGAAAAAAATTTCACTCAAATTTCGGTCTAAATTTTGACTTTGCTCACCCCTGAGTGAATGTCGCGTAGTTTTTTCGACCTGTCAGCACGTGCATATGTACCTAACAACATACAAACAGCCGAAAAATCAATTTCGACCACCCCCGAGTAAATTACGACGAGTTTTCTCGTGACGTCTGTATGTACGTATGTGCGGATGTATGTGCGTATGTGGCTCGCATAACTCAAAAACTATATGCCGTAGAAACTTCTAGCTTGGTATGTAGGCTCTGAGGGGGGTCTAGTTGTGCACCTCCCCTTGTGATTGCATTCGAATGTTCCTAAAGGGGTCTTTTACCCCTTTTTTGGGGAAAATCAATGTTAATTTCAATACAGACTCAAGTGATATGAATTGGCGCCACCACTTGGCGACATGTCGCCAAGCTTTTGGTCGCCAAGTGTTTGACGCCAACTTGGCGACATATCGCCAAGTTGGCGACAAATTTGGCGAAAAAATTATTTTTTGAATTTGGGTTCAACTTGGCGCTATTGGCGATATTTTGCGAAAAATTCACTAAATGATATTAAAATCAGCAATATTTAGAAAAATAACCATTGTAAAATATTTTTTGCATTGTTTCGTGGCAGATTAGGGGAGTAAATATTTGAATTGTTACCTTGCTCACTCCAAGCACTTTTTTTAACACTTAAGGCAACTACTAAGAAATTTACACGTAAAAGGAAGTAGTGTGTGGTCCATACCAGATTTTTTTACTTAGAACTGTGCCGAAAGATTCATGAAATTTCATGCTCGAGTAATAATTCAAACTTATATTTCGCATTTGCAAAAATCTTTGCTGATTTTTCTTTTTTCTTTTCTTGCAGAGATCTCAGATTCAACAAGATAAGAGAAGTAAAAAGAGATTCGTTTAAAAACTTGAAGAAACTCAATACAATGTAAGTTTATTTATTTATTTTTTCTCACGTTATAAAAGCATCATGACTTCTCTGAGGATTTTAGTTTCTCTTTCATTTTTTTTTTCTTTCAGTTTTTTTTTTTCTTTTGTTAAATGTGGTCTAGAGCATGAATCCTGCTCGTTCGTTGACATTTTTAAAATAGTTATGTCGTGCTTGAATTGATCAAATCTATTGGATCAGGTTTTAAAAAGATCAGGGTTATTCAAATTATGTGCGACAAATTTGACATTTTTGGTATCGCCCCCTCCTCTGTTTTTAAATACACTTGGAGACTTCGCTCCGTGTTTGCTGACTCACCAACACCCGAAAATTGTTTTGTTATCTTATTTTTGGCTTGTGAAGCTTTAAAGCACCTGTTTAAGGAAGAATCGGATTAACCCTTTGTAACCCAACGGGACTCAGAAGTCCCGATATCATTAATTTAGTATTATGAATCCTAAATGGCTGGAATTATGCTGGTACTTAAAAGTACCACTTTTTGTACTTTGTTATGAGATTGACAGATGGTACCTGCAATTGGAAGTAGTTTTCTTAGGGACCCTAAGGCGTAGGGTGCCTTAGAACCTACTGATTGTCAAAATTTTTATACTCGGTATGTATGTTGTTTGATGCATTTTTAACTAAAAAGAACAACAAAATTTATAAATATTCATTGCTAAATTAATTTGGAACATGAAGGGTTAAAATACGCGTTAGTATTAGAACAGGATATATTTTACGAAATTGTTAAAAAATGTTCCAAAATGCTCCTGATCAGGCTTTCAATACTCTATGTTCCATATTCTTCCTCTAATTATTTTTATAGTTACTATTATTGTTGGTATTCATGTATTTACTTAATTGAAAATTGTGTGCTGTTATTTTTTTTATCTGTGTGCTGTTTTAGTTCTGTTACAGTATTTTGTTAATTAAAAAAATAATTAAGAAGATGCGAATTTTAATTTTTAAACGTACCACCATTTAAGTTTTACATATCATTTCCTCTTCCATTTGTTTGAACGAAGTAATTTAAATGTTCTTTTTATAGCCTGCTGAACAACAACCACATCACAAAAATAGAAGACGAAGCATTCCGTGGACTGGGAGAATTGCGATATCTGTAAGAAAGACCTCTCGGAATTATTTTCTGTTCTCTGTTCGAACTTCTTTCTTTTGAAGAATATGTTGTGTTGTCAAACAACAAAATTTGTTGCAATTTTATTCGACGATCTATTTTTTTCGAATTATAAAAAGCAGTGCTGGAAAAACTACATTTCTTTTGTAGCGAACTACAACTAAGTTACAAATGTAGTTAACTACAACTACAACTATTTTGTTACAAATGTAGTTAACTACAACTACTTTTTTAAAAATCTGGTATGGGCCCCACACTACTTCCTTTTACGTGTAAATTTCTTAGTAGTTGCCTTAAGTGTCAAAAAAAGTGCTTGGAGTGAGCAAGGTAACAATTCAAATATTTACTCCCCTAATCTGGCACGAAACAATGCAAAAAATATTTAACAATGGTTAATTTTCTAAATATTTGCTGATTTTAATATCATTCAGTGAATTTTTCGCAAAATATCGCCAATAGCGCCAAGTTGAACCCAAATTCAAAAAATATTTTTTTCGCCAAATTTGTCGCCAACTTGGCGATATGTCGCCAAGTTGGCGTCAAACACTTGGCGACCAAAAGCTTGGCGACATATCGCCAAGTGGTCGCACCAATTCATATCACTTGAGTCTGCATTGAAATTAACACTGATTTACCCCAAAAAAGGGGTAAAACACCCCCTTGGGAACATTCAAATGCAACCACAAGAGGAGGTGCACAACTAGACCATCCTCAGAGCCTACATACCAAGCTAGAAGCTTCTACGACATATAGATTTTGAGTTATGCGGCCCACATACATACATACGCACACACGTACATACAGACGTCACAAGAAAACTCGTCGTAATTAACTCGGGGGTGGTTGGAAAAAAAATTTCGGCTGCTTACATGTTGGTAGGTACATATGCACGTGCTGACAGGTCAAAAAAACTAAGGAATTTTCATTCGGGGGTGAGCAAAATCAAAATTTAGACTCAAATTTGAGTGATTTTTTTTTCGCGGTCACAATACTTCCTTTACTACGTAAAAGGAAGTAAAAAACACCGTTTGAGGATTAACCGAAAAAATTCGATAAGTGGTTTACATTAATAAATTAACTCATTTGAATGTAGAATAAAATTAGGAATTGTCTTTGAATTTATTCATTACTTTGAATTTATTTATACCAGGGAATATTTAGGAACTTGAAAATTATTCGAAGGAACGTAAAAATTATGATGCCAAATAAACAAATGACATCAAACAGATTGAATGTGTTTCGTCAAAATGATGTATCTAGCTAAGGGATCAACTCATATTTTTATTGTTCTTATTTCTCATTCCGTCCGCTGCTGTTACTCGTTCAAGATTTGCACCAGTCAGTCAATTAAACCTTGTTTTTTTTCCTTCGTTTTCTTTTTTTTTTTTTATTTTTTTTTTTTTTAATTTATTTTTTAATTTAAAAGTAGTTTCCAGAAATCGCTACAAACTACTATTTTTTGTTTCACGCTACTCACTACTCTACTTTTTTTAAAAAGTAGTGCGCTACACTACAAACTACTAAAAAGTGTAGCTACTACAGTAGTTTCGCTACTTGTAGCACGCTACTTCCGACCATTGATAAAAAGACATAGGCAGGGATTCAAGTGAAACACCATTGCAATCGCTTCGAATTGCAATCACTACTGGAAGTGAATTACATTATCATCAACTTAACTTGGCACTGACGTCACTACGGGTGGAGCCAATAAGAGCTCACAAGCAGTCAGTGATCTTCTCTTATTCGCCAAGTAGGCTGTGACGTTTTATCTAGCTCGTAATTCATAGGCAAACGTCACGATGTTTTTATCAAGAAACGTTCTAATGTAATTCATTTCCAGTAGCGATTGTAGTTTGCGATCGCCTGTTTCACTTGACTTCCTGCCTTAGAATTTCGTTACAGTGATACATACTTTCTCTCAAAAGCAAACATTTTCAGCATCATGGTTAAAATTAATGTTTTAAAGTCGTGTGTACTGCAAATTTGTTTAAAGTTGTGGAGAATCTTCGCGATTTCATTGCTTAGCCGGAAATTTTCCCAAACATATTTGCATATTTGTCTACAAAAAAAAAAGAGATGGCGAACCTTTTTCAATTAGTTTGCCAGTAACAATTTATTATTGTTATTTGTCTTTTGCATGTCGCTTGTTATTGTTTTTTTTTAAATCAATTTAAAAATCCGGCTTTGATTTCAAACTATCAAGATACTGTCGTCCTCGCTTAATCGGGTAACTGATAGACGAATACCCCGCTTATACGAATAAAATAGCTCGGAACCGATGCCATAGATGTAATGTTAAAGATCCCCACTTAATCGAATACCCCGTTCAATTGAATAATATTTCTTGGAACCGACAGTATTTTCGAACATGATTAACTGGTTATTTAAATGACTTGCGTTTAATGGACAGTATTTGAAAATCTTTCAGTTTAATATTGATATAAGTAGGGTTCTAACGCTAACACCTTTTATCGTAAAGGCCCGTTCAAACGACTGGCGTAACGTACGTAACTTACGCAAAATCCGTAGCGACGCAAAGAAAAACCAGTTTTTTTCGCTGCCTTAACGCAAGATCTCACCTAACGCAAGTGCTGTAACTCACTTAAGAACTGACTAATCAGAACCTCGCAACGACTTTCGTTTACCAGCGTTGCCAATTTAAATTTTAAAAGCTCGTTTTATCACGGGACGCGGGAGCGACCCGCCCCGCCAAGAAAACCAAATACAAGCCGCCAAGAAATTTCCGTCGCCAATAAAAATGTAAAAAAGCGACTAGGACTGTTTACGCGAGTAACCAAACCGGGGTTTTCACCCCTCTGTATCTCAGCCCCATAAAGATCCTTAGAGTTCATTTTTGGTATACTCAATCTCCAGCGGCCCCTGACGGCACATACTAAAGCAAAACATCCAGGACCCTCAGGGGAAGGGATGATATATGTTATAAAATCGCTATTTTTCGCACTTTTTAAAAATTGTTTGACAGGGGTCCAGACTAAACGGTAACTCGGATTGAGCTCTGCTTTTGCACCCACATTTATTTTGTCCCAAAGCTCGGCATAGGGGATTTTTCGACCCCCCACCCCCTCCCCCCTCGTTTTTATTTTCCGTATCTTTTCTCCCGGGGGTCTTTAGTGTTGATTTTTGGTATGAATATTCTCGATGAGACATTGAGGACATTTTCCCAAAATTTACCCCCCGGGGTCATCGCACCCCGGAGTTATTAATGCTTAAAATTGGTCCGATTTCTATCTACTAGCTCTGTTCAACATCTGAGCATTTATGTTTTCATTGTTGGGCCACGAGGAAAGAAAACTCAATGATTTATAATTTCATCTGTTGCCAGTTTCTATTTGTTAACAAATAAAATATTTGTAATTGATTTTATTGCATAAGGCTTTTAAAAGGGATCTTCAATTTAGTTCATTTTAATATGAGATCGGCAGTAAGGGTTGGGGTTTTTTTTTAAACTTTTAATTTAATCGTAGTATTGTTAGCAACTAGCTTTGTTTTGCGTCGGTTCGGGTGGTACATTGTGATTGATTTCAAATTTATCCTAGACTGAAGAAGATCCTTGAACTTTTGCACCAAATGCATGCTGCCAAGAAAACCACAGATGTCGGACCGCCAAGAAAAATGTTGAAGGGAAAAAAAAACATGCAAAGTAAATTTTGAAGAGAAAAAAAAAAAACAGGCAAAGAAATAATATTAATGCAAAAATATGTGATATCTCCCCAAAAACAACAGTGTTGTAAAAAAATCCCCCGCCAAGAAAACCTTAAATACTCAGCCTTAAAAAGTTATGATATCGAGTTTTCCCGCCAAGTTTGTGCCAAACTACAACTAACCTGTATGTATAGTTCTTTTAAATTGTTTTCAGTCCTGCAAGGCGGGAAGTTTTTACTCATTAAGCAACCACCTCACAAGACAAAGCTTCCCGCCTGGCAAAACTGAAAACAATTTAAAAGAACTATACATACAGGTTAGTTGTAGTTTGGCACAAACTTGGCGGGAAAACTCGATATCATAACTTTTTAAGGCTGAGTATTTAAGGTTTTCTTGGCGGGGGATTTTTTTACAACACTGTTGTTTTTGGGGAGATTATTATTTTCCTCATTAATCCAATTATTTTTTTATCATGGCGGACTATTCTGACGAGCGGCTCATCACCGAAGTACAAAATTACCCTGTTTTGTGGGACAATCGCCTACAAAAATACAAAAAAAAAAAGAGGCCACGATGTATTTTGGATGATGATCGCGGATCGCATGAAGAAAAATGTTATAAGTAGCGAAACTGAAGTTTCTCTACTTGCATGTTCCATGAAAAAATAAGATACAGTGCCCGCCACTAATAAAATCACTGGATTATAAAATCAGACGTGTTATTATAGAATTAAATCAAGAATAACAGAATCATTACTATATCAAAACATGTTAAAATCATCCTTTAACAAATCATTACCGCCGTTTTAAAAAATCAAGTTTTTCACACGCTCTTTTTTTTTTGTCAAAAACGCTTTTTCTTGTCTGAAAAAAACCAGAATTTTCTTTATCTTCAAGAAAACAGAGGTTGACAGTTCATATCATTGAGTTTGAGAATAAATCGTTCGCTAGAAAAACGTGCCTAAACATCAAGATTTAAATGATTTCTTCTTTCATTATTCTGTTTAACAATGAGTTAATATTTTAAAACCCTTGTATAATTTAAAAAATGTACGAGTTGTGTTTTAATTAACTGAATTTTAAATAATAGATATTAGCACGTCATTCTCGCAGCGCTGATTGGCTGAACGTAACCAACGCCTCCTAAATACTAATTAGGAGGAACTAATTAGTTATTAGTTAGAGGACTAATTAGTATTTAGGAGGCGTTGACGTAACTCGGCTTCTGTCTGTCGTGTGAACGATGCAGCCGCGGAGTTTACGCTTTTTACGTCAATTGCGTTGCTTATGTACGTCGTTTGAACAGGCCTTAGGCCTAGCTCCACATCAGCAGAAAAATCTATTTCCTTTAAATTCAAAGTACCCGAATTTTCGGTTTCTGCCTTCGGTTTCGGTCGGTTTTCTACTGATGCCAGGCCCTAATTGAAAGATAAAATACGCGCAATTCAGGGTTGTCCTAATCCAAAGAGCTGTGGTGCTTAAAATACTTTTGCATATATGCATAGCGTTTCGAAAACGAATGAATCATATGTAGTAACTATATACTGACACATGAAAATATGTGCCACCACTGAATAAATCGCTGAAATATTGCACATTTCCATCTGTTTTAGGTATCTTTACAAGAACAGAATCAAAACTATAGCTGGTACTGCATTTAAAGGTCTTAAAAAGTTGGAACAATTGTAAGTACAAGTTCTGGGTGTGACAAAAGAAGTAAAATGTCTTTCCTTAGTTTATTGCTTAATTTCTTAAATGTATCACATCTTGTTCGCATTTTTTAAAGTGCATTTTTTAATAATTTGCATAGATCGCTTTCGAATAAGACTATCGCCTAAAACAAGTTTACCAGAAGCAAACAGAAATATTCTGGTAGAGCCGATGCTTAACCGGACACCCGATAGTGGCAGTCAAACAAGTCAAACGGTTTTCATAGGCACTCACCAGAAACTGTTATGAATTATACATCAATATTATGAAATATCTCCTAAAATGAATAGCAACTTTTATTATTTCTTTAATAATGCAAAGGTATAACTGTATGTGATTCGGAACCCGAGAGGGTTTCAAAAGCCCAAGGCGGCTTCACATTCAAATATGTCTCTTAGGGCCCTGCTCCACATTGACGTAAAGCAGAAAAATAAAGCAGAAACGTAAAATGGATTACATAGTGTTCCTGTGGAAAGTACCCGTATTTTCGGTTTCGGTCGCGTTTTCCGCTGATGTGGAGCAGGGCCCTTAATAGCCTTAGGCAGGAATTCAAGTGAAACAGGCGATCTCAAATTGCAATCGCTACTGGAAGTGAATTGCATTAGAACGTTTCTTGATAAAAACATCGTGACGTTTGTCTCTGAAAAACGAGCTAGATAAAACGTCACAGCCTACTTAGTGAATAAGAGGAGATCGCTGACTGCGTCCGTGTTTCACTTGAATTCCTGCCTTATATCCCCTTTATTACAATACCACTGGGCATATTTGATTCACAATACCATTGGGCATATTTGTCACCATGGGATATATTTTCCAATTTGAGGACAGCAGTTTAAATTTACAAAAATGGGATTTTCTCACGTTCCATGAAAAAGCTAAGTACTGACTCCCGTCGTTAACAGTCACGTGTTCAATCACTCGAATATATCGGTCTTCTTATTCGAACGCAATTCTCTTATGAATGGGACACTCACGATGGCAACAGCTTTAAAATGAAAACAAAAACAAATACACGTGAGCGGTAGACTTCCTTAATTTCAATTAAATATTGGTTGCAAAGAGAAGAAAAGCTACTTCTTTTCATGTTTCAGAGTTGAAAATACTTAGTTTATAAACTAAATTTAAAAGTAGCTGCTTTTTGAAAAGGGACATTTCAGCTCTTATGTAAGAATTGTATGTTTCGTTCGGTTGTCAGTTTAAACTTTTTATAATCACTTTTTTGCTTTGTGGTTGCCCACAATTTACCGAAATGTCATTTTCATCGCTAATCGGAAATGTTTATCCATGAAGTGCAATAGATCTTTTTCTTTTTACCTTAAGGTGTAATTTATTTTCAGAAATTTGATGCATAATTGATATTTTTGCTGGTAATTTTCAGCAAATATTTATTAGATTAGAAGCACAATGCAATAATACCTTGTTAAAACTTCGTATTATTAAAATTAGTAGTTAATCATATTTATTCAATTCATCCACAAGGATAAATACTGTACATATATTTCATATTTTACTTTATATTTTTGAATATCTTGTGAAAATGGATGTTGCTAATCATTTTTCTGTCTTCCACTGTCACTATCAAAACAGATGTTTTTACATTTCCCTGCTAAGGAGTCATATGTTGTATGAGTCTGCTTTTAGGGTCTAGCAGGACCCCACAATTATATTGGATCCCCTGTAGGTTTGCGTATAAGTATGTTGGTAAAACTACTTCTAAATACTCCAATGCAGTGGTGGATTTACCGTGTTGCAATTGCAAGGGGCTCCCATGACCATGGGCAGAGGTGGCGCTAGGAAATGCCCGACAGGGAGGAGCAGGTATAATTAAAAAGTTTCTTATAATATGCAGTTATTTTGAAATTCAAGTCCTAAACGCTATTTTAGACAATCTTTAATTATGTAGAGGGGCAATGGTACACTACACTGGATATATATATGTTTTTTAGTTTTAAGTCTAAAAATCCCATTTGTTGGCAATTTTTGACTAAGTTGCAGTTTTATTGCAGATTTCTTAATTGGAGAGGGACCAAGTGTGGTACAATTTTTAATCAGAACCACTTGTTCACAGTTTCTATTTTTGAGAAATAAAGCGGCTTCTTATTAAAAAAAAAAGTACAGGGGCATGGTTTGATTCGGGACTCTTCCCCGAAATATTCTTAAGACTCCTAAAAACGCAGTTATTGGGCGCCTTTGACGACAATAGGGTAAGGGTTGTGGTACAGAGACTCTCCCAGAAATTATTCAAAATTGCCCCCAAAACAAAAATTTTATGTGCTTCTTTTCGACAACGTTTTTGAAAATCTAGTTGGCTTTATAGGTTGTTGTTGTTTCTTGGGGGGGGGGGGGGAGTAATTTTAAAATTTCCTATTTCTTGATTTTTTCCCATTAAGAAAAACGAGAAGCCAACCTTTGTCAGATGGGGGAGGCGGCCCGGTGACCTAACTGATAAAAAATCGCCCAGTTTGACTCTTGGTGATGGCCCTCGTCAGCTGCCCCAATGAAGCAGTGGCGTAACTATGGGGGTGTTTTGGGGACAACCCCCCCCCCCCGAAACGTTGGTCCAAAAATGCAAAAATGAGATGAAGAAATATAAAAAATCCTAGAATGAAAAAGTACGATTCTCCTGTGAATATCATAGTGTTACAGACTTCATTGCCACCCCCTCCCCTTCCCAGAACTATTAAGGATCCTCTTTTTTTTGGAAATAAATGTCAAAAAATTAAGGTGGTAGGCCTCCAAATCCCCCATTATCATCGAAATTCGTCTGAAATTGCGTTTTGGAGCTTAAATTTCGAAAAAGTAGCTTAGAAGTTAGTTCTGTTAGTTTTAGTTCTGTATCCTATCATTTTCTTTCATATTATTAAAAATGGTCGACAATCGTGTTTTACTGAATGAGTAAGAGATCGAACATCCTCTCCTGGAACATCACCAAGATAGTCTAGATTGGAGTTTTTAGAGGTACAATTTATGAAAAGTTCCGGGGGCAAACCCCCGGATCCCCCTTCCATTTTTCTGCAGTTATATTTCTTAGAACTACAGCACAATTCTAGTGTCAGAGGTTGTTACTCTTTGAAAGGCTGTCCGGTAAGTACGCATTTTCAAGTGCGTACTATGGATATATACACACATACATACATACATACAAAGTGTGGAAAAAAGAGGTTGCTCCCCCCCCCCCGCCGCCATTTTTTTAAACCTCGTGACAACTTTGAATATAACCCCCCCCCCCCGAAACCAACGAGTAGTTACGCCACTGCAATGAAGCAATCACGATTTTTATTATTGTTACTATTTATTTATTTCAACTGCTGCTCTCAAAGGTTTCTATGATGTTACTTTTCCTTTCGGTTAAAAAACATTCGAAAATAATATTTCTTTAGTTAGAAGTTAGATTACAGTAAATCCTTAACTAAGATTTAAAGATCCCATTTCCTATCGAACTTTACAGAAAAAAAAAATTAATCATCTTGATTCATGTTTTTCTATGCATTTTATTTATTTTTTAATACTGGGAAGGTTTTTCCCTTTTTTTACATTGCAATATGAGATTGACGACTCCTTACCTGAAAAACTGGCTGGGGACCAGGAGAACCGCCCTATGTTAAAGAAGTGCACAACAGTGTGATTCCATTTGTTTACCTATTTGCTTAAAATTCGAACCAAAGAAAAGAAAAAATATGTTTTCTAAAGTGCAAGAAAACTATTTATTATTATTATTTTTTTTTTTTTTTGTGCACAGTAAAACATTTAAAATTAATGCAGGTGCAATTAATTTTTACTTTTAAATCAAATGTTATAAAGGCAAAACAAAGAACACATGCATTTTAATAAAAGAAAAAAGGAAATTTAAAGCAAACCATAATAATTTCTGCTTGTTACCTTGTTGATGAAGGAAAACGTTTCATTCAACCTATCATAAGGTTCAAAGACAACAGGAAATCCACACCCAAAAGGCCCGATCATAGAGGAGAGAAAGACCGGCGGAAAAATTTCTTTCGACGAAAACGTCTTTCTTTCGTGAACTGCTCTTTTCTACTTCTCTGAAGTGTCTGAAGCCAAAGCCTTGCTTCAAACTCCCGCCAAAAATCATCCCCCCCCCCCTCATCGACACCTGTTGCTCGTGTTACACTAATTAAAACTGTCTGACGATGCACAATCGTACAATAGCGATTCTGGCGACGAGTCCTGAGGGAGATAGCCAGCCCCTTCACCCTTAGATCATTTAGCCAGCGGGGGATGTCTTTTCCTTTCTTCACACAGTCGTCGGGTCTTACCGCTCATCCCCGAGTATCATCAGCCCTCCTTGGTGGTGGCAAAGGCCCTGAGAGAAACACGTGTCTAGCGGCTGCTCTATCAGATTCTCAGAAAGTGACAATGACTTGCCACGCTGCTGGCGGTTTACGGGTGGGACCTCTGGTTAGAAAACGAAAGGGGAAGATTTGTCCTTTTCCACCTGAACAAAAATAACTTTCTCCAGCAGAACTTACGTTCATCCAAAAGAGATACGATGGCAGCAACTCGATGGTAGAGTCCTGAAGGTTCTCGTGTTCGAAATTAGTCTGGGAATTGCGTACTTAGTCGAATAATGGGAATATCTTAAGAAAAGATAAAGTTTTTTCAGTTGAATGATTTTATTGAAATTATTTTACTGATCTGTCGGAATCAGAAGAGATTTCGGCACTTAGATTTCTGTCGGAAAATTTGATCGTCGGAAATTTTTTCCCCGACGAAGTTAGAAATTTTCCCCGATGGGGGGGCAAGACGTTTCCGACGGGGGGGGGGGGGGGCAATTGCCCCCCTGCCCCATAGCTAGCGCCGCCACTGACCATGGGTGACTTAAAGAGGATTCAAAAATGCACATGATAAATTTTTTAAATACTTCTCTATTAAAATTAAGGGAACCCTAAAAATTACAATATGATGTGCTATTAAACCAGTAAGTTTGCCACTGCTTTAATTGAATTGCAACGGATTATTCTATTTTAAGTCATGTTTCCCCCGAATATGAATAAAATCTATTCGTTTCCTCCAAATATCCACCAAAATAATACCTGTTTAATAACTTATTAGCTGGTCCTCCACATTGGGATAAGTTTTCTTCAGCTGGAGCCCAGACTGAGAAGGGGCTGGAGATGAAAACAGTCATCAAAGTTTTTTGTATACTTACTGACAAAAGTTAAATAAACCAATAACATAATCTGCTGGGGCCACGTAATAAATGTGGGAGCCATGCTTATCAGTGTGTCTTAAAGTGTCTTGCATTGTTTTTAAAGTTTTAGAATGATATGCATCTCAATTTCTTTATTCGATTTTTTTCATCAGATACATTCATTTCAACAAAATTGACAAATTTGAGCCTGAGACATTTTCAGATTTGCCTGCACTGGAAAGATTGTAAGTATAAAAAAGACATGTTCTTATAATACTTATTTAAATGTTTTCTTACTGTTAAAATATTATTAATTTTCATTTTTCAGATTTTTACATAACAATAAGCTTTCAAAAATTCCGCATGGAGCTTTTAAGAAATTAAAATCACTAAGAAGATTGTAAGTATGCTCCAATTTTTCAACTTCAAATGATTATGCATTTTTTCCCCAACCCTAGTTTCTATTCTCCTGTTCATTTTCTCAGAGTTAGGTTTTTGGCGTCGAAAACTGGTTTTTGACATGACACGTCAAAAACTAGTCGAAAACGTCCAAAACCTGTTGTTGAAAACTATCAAAAACTGATATCGTTATCAAATACAGTCCTTTTTGACATGTTTTATAAACACAATTGTCTTCCTGATGCAGAAATAATGAAATTAATAAGTTTAATTAAGATGAGTTTAAATTTTCCTTCAAATTTATTTGCTATGCTGTAAAAAAAGCTACTGATAATAAAATTTAAGCCAAGGTTTCAAAGCAATTCTGCTTAAATTTTTCAATAACTGAAACAACTAGTTGCAAGTAAAATCCTTCTATGTTAGGAGTTGTGTAATATCTTTTTTCATTTTTGAGAAAGTAAAACTGGGCTGTTCACTACTCAATGATTAATTATGAATTTTTTAAATAATTTGGTGATACATTTTTATAAAAATTTTCTGATAAACTTTTCCTGTTAAGTAATATACCTAGCTATTCTCTATTCATAAATGAGTTAATATTTGCCTGGAAATTATATTTTGGTTCAGGATATCTCACTAAGATCATGGTGCAAAGATTTTCGAAAAACAAATGTGGCTCATACTGTTCAGCATCGAGAGGATCTTCTCCCATTTTGAACTTAGACATTTACTTGGTGTTCATGGTGTTGAAATTAACTTCATTTATACTGCTAATTTCTGCACCACGAAAACTGGCATTTTTCTATTGAATGCTTTGAAAGCAAAAAAGATTTAGAGTGCGACTAAGTATAATAGGTAAATGTAAAGATGCCAATTTTATTTAAGTCTGTAAGTTTTCAAATTAAACCAGACAAATGTATGCCCCCATACTTTAAGCTTTAAAAAGATAATGGAATAACCTTTTCTTTTTTTAATTATTATTTCACTGCATTCAAGCAGCTTGTTGAATTTTGAATCAAAATTATGTGTGGAAGTTTTTAATATTCACTATTCTGAAAGTCAATAAGGTTCCTTAAATAAATAGAATTGAAATTTATAAAACTGAGACTCACTTGCTGTGACAATTTTGTTAATACAAATTTTAGACAGGTTTTGGACAGAAATTTAGGTTTTTGACATACCGTATATACTCGCGTATAAGTCGAGAAATTTAGTCCAAAAAATGAAGATGAAAGTTAGGGGGTCGACTTATACGCGGGGCAGAATTTCCGAAAATTTTTCCCGAACAATTTTTGGGAAAAAAAACACTCAAAAACGAGAAGATTTTTCCGATTCAGTCCAACTATTTTAAACAGACGTTAAAGAAGTAAATACTCATACATTCTACTGTATTTTTGCATGATTTGATTGTGAAATAAAGAATAAATAATTGCAATAAACGACCGACGGCATGAAAAGTGCGGGAATCGCCGTATTCGCGAATTTCCGATTGATGGTGTTTATCTTTTTGAAACAGAATGTAATACGGCTGCATCACAAAATTTTATTGATAATAATGCAAAATAAAAGTAACAGATAGCAAAAATTGTAACAGCAAAATCGAACCTTTACAAAAACTGCGATCGTAAAATCGAACCCTTTACAAAAATCGCGATCGCAAAAATGAACCCTTTTTGTGAAAAATAATGACAATCGTGCTATTTTCAACACAAGAATGCTCACTGCATTTCTTTTTCCTTCTTTTTAAAACGTTTTTATTCAAAAATCGGGGTAAAACGTTCCCGGATCGGTCCCGATTTACAAAAATTGCGATCGCAAAAATGAACTCTTTTAGTGAGAAAGAATCGTGCTGTTTTTAACACAAGAATGTTCAGTGCATTTCATTTTCCTTCATTTCAAAACTTTTATATTCAAAAATAGTGGTAAAACATTCCCGATCGTTTCAGAAAGTGCGGTCTCGACTTATACGCGGGTTTTCGATTTTTTCCCGATTTTATTTCAAAAAGTAGGGGGGTCGACTTATACGCGAGATCGACCTATGCGCGAGTATATACGGTACTTGTCAAAAAGGGGTTTTTGATGTGACGATAAAAACTGATTAAAACCGTATAAAACATTCGACTGTCAAAAACTTGCCAACCCTGCATTTTTTGTATCTTTAATGATATGTTGATATCAGTGCTAGAAATAGATGTTCCTTTGTCGAATTTCTCAACCAAACATTTTGATTTGACTCATAAATTTCTAACCCTAGGTGCCAAGTTTGATACATAAAGTTTTGGATCACATTGAAGCTTTTCTTTTGTAGCCCATTGTGATTAAGGTGTCCTAAAGGATACATTTGTGAAAATAATTTTTAAATGCAGTTAATTTTGTTTTTCAAGGGTCATTTTATTTAGCATGTTTTACATGCATGCTGTTAGGAGTGTGTTGCATACAACAGTGCACATTACAGCATGCTCAATTAAAATTTCTGTATTTGAATACATATATTTGATTCTTAAAAATTGTAGTTTGCTTTGATGCCTAGATATTTGTGATAATCGCTATCATGAACAGCTAAATTTAAATTCTTATTTCTAACACTGGATAACACTTCATAGCCTATTAAGGTTGTTGAATAAAAAAAAGGCAATTACACTCCATTTATTTAAACATTTTAAATACATTTATGTATTAATTCAATTTATAATAGGTTTTGTGTTTGAACTGGACAAACTGCTTTCTACTGAATTAAATATATTTTGTGGGAACTAAATGGCTGTATTTTAATTTATGTATGTTTTCATTCTGCAAATTTTGCTTTTTAATTTAAAAATAACTATTTTTACTTAAATTAAAATTAACAATGTTTTATTGCACAAAACTAGGGCCACTGAATGAAATGTAGAAACAGGGGCGGACTGGCTCTAAAATTTTTGTGTGGAAAAAAAATTCTTGCCGGCCCCCTACCCAAGAATGCATTTTTCCCAGCCCGAAAATTTTCTAACGAGTTTCCTCAAAAAAAAAAAAAAAAAGACTCCTTCTCAGTTAGAAAAAATAAGATTATTTTTTTCAGAAACCCTTCATTAAATTAATTTTGCTAACATCTATAATGTACACATGATACGTCAAGGACCTAATATTCTCAAAAAATGTTTGAGAGTCTAAATTTCTGTACGCAATAAAAAAAAAGACAGAAAAAAGTTATGTGGGTTTTTTGAAAATCCGCACTTAAAAATGTAATTTGTTATGTAAGCGAATAAAAAACCTATTTAAATCAAGAATAAGACATATGCCTATGATCTGTAATATTAAACCACTTAAAAAAATTCAATTGTTCTTATCAAAATCCTTGCTTGAAATTGTATTGAACTTATGCAAACTAATGAAAATTTTCACTTAAACCAAACGTAATGCGTTAACACTTAAACCAAACGTTTAGAATGTGAATACATTATGCATCACGAATTAGAAGTTTTCGGAAGTATTGGATGTGTGTGAGCTTGAATTGCTCTGCAAAGAAAAAAAAATGTTTTGAGGAGCAGTCATTATTTCATAACAACATTTTAAAAATGCACAGAAATACTCCGAACAAAAACAGTCGCAATTTCTCTCGATGAAACCCATGATGGCTAAATACAAGTGTACAAGACGGTCGCTTATAATGTACAACCAAAGAAACCGGGAAAAAATGACTATTTTGACTTATTGTATGAGTATCATTTGCTTGCTTGAAAATCATATGACAAAAAATATTTTTCAAAGAAATTGTAGTCTGAATTAAGCCCTTTAATGACACAAATTGAACAAAATTAATGAATACAAAATCCTATTTTAAAAAAGTTACTCGAAGATAAACTAAAAATGATAAAAATTACAGTGTTTACTCTACAAGGACCTGTCCAGATTTTTCATACAGGACCTTTTAATTTCATAAAACTGAAAAATCTAAAGAACTTTATGAATTTGAAATAGTGCTCAGTCATATTATTGGCCATTTTTTCCGAAATTTGGAAATATGCTTTTTTTCTCAAATTTACATTGTATTTATCACTTTGAAATTGAATAATCATAAAAAAATTTAAGATGAAAAGGTTTAAAAGAAATGTACGTTTCGATTGTAGTTGCAAACACCAAGGAATGCTACTTGTAATTTAAAAACAAATCTGGAAATACTGAATTTCAGGCTCGGAAATTTTAGATTTGCTTTTAAAATTGTAAAATAAAAATATAACTAAAACTAGATCAGCTATTTTCCACTAAAATAAACAAAAGAACATCAAAGCATTATGTGTATTTCTAGTAGATAGGAAAATATTATTAACTTTCCAACTACTGATGGAGATTAGAGCTGTCTAAAGCGATACGTTAACAATTTAAAGCTTTTAATTAAATGTTGCAAACAGTTAGTTTTGGAGAATTTTGTAAAGATTACTCCCGGCAGCAAATGAAAAATACAGTGGACAAAGAGTTTGTTTATAATAAAATACTTGTCAGGGAAAAGAAGTGGTGCTTTCAATAATATTACTTCGCAAATGCTATTTTGATTATAAAATATTTTTTCAAAGGTCCGTAAAAAAACTATAATTTCTTCAAATCTTACCTTAATTTTAATGAAAAGTAATTTATAAAAAATGAAAAATAAATTTTATTAATGCATCAATCATTCAAATACTTCAATTCAATTTTTCAAAATTATTATAAAATAATACTTCAAAAGCTTCTGAATTTTGAGTTTAAATTTTATGAAATTTGTTTTTCACGTACAGCATTTAAGTAGCACATCAAATCAAACAGCATATAATTCCCTTTTAAATAAAATATTAAACAGTTCTGTTGCCATAAACGTAGCGTCGGGGGGGGGGGAGGGGGTACAGGGGGGTACCCAAATCCCCCAATTTGCCGGACACTTTATCTTTATCACTCTCTGCCAAAAATGTTCTGGTGCCTAACTTTTCCAAAATTGGAACAAAAATCATCAGGAGAATTATTTCCGTTTATGGTTCTCCTCTAGCCAGTGGCGTACATATGTTTGAATTTTGGAGGGGGCCGAAGTAATCAAGCATAGCCAAGCTTATTTCAGACTTTTGTTAGGGAACCCTCAACTGGAAATGTTTTAAAATTGATGTTCTGAAAACTCATTTTAGGCTATCTTTAATGACGAAAAGAAAAAAGTATGGATTCAGAAGCTGCTCTTGTGACATTGAAGTTTTAAATTCGCAATTGCGCTATAATTCGTTGAAAGAAATCGAGAGGGTAGGGCGCTCTCTCTCAGAACATTTTCAAAATTTGAGTGATAGAAAGGTGTTTGAAGGCTCTCCCGGAAATGTTTTGGCATTGAGGCTCGTAACTGCAATTTTTAGTTGTCTTTGTTGATGTTTAGCGAAAAGGGGAGAAATCCTTTCCTTTTAAAAAACACATTTTAAAATTATTTCGGGACAATTTTCCTTGATTTTGGGAGCCTGGGCCCACCCCATATATACGCCCTTGCCTCTAGCGCAGCCAGAATTACTATCTGGAAGGTTTTTTTGGTCAAAACAGTCCTTACGATTGCCATTAATATTAAATGTTAGGTCTCGCCCCCTTTCCTGGCGGCACTATATTTTATCTTGAGCGTCTCCATGTTTGTTGCTCTGCTAAAATAATAATTTAAACAAGTATGGAATCATAAAACGGTGGGCATGTATAGTGATTGGGTGTAATCCCAACTATTTTATATGGACCTTTTTATGGTATAAATTTTAAAATTCTATGTAACTGCTTACTGCACTAGAAAATACTTTTAACTTGAAAATACTATTTTCATAAAATATGATTCGTTGTGAGAGAGAGAGAGAGAGAGAGAGAGAGCAGAAATACAAAACAATTACGCGACTGTATCATGTGTCAGGTTATGCAATGAAAAACGTAAATATTTATTTTAAAATATGGACTTCAGCATCTTTCTTCAGAAATCAAAAATTTCACTTTCTAAATATTTCTTTCAAGCATTTGGCATTCATATCATATTTAAAAAATTACATGACAAATGCAAGATAATTGCTAAAAAAATCTTATAGTGTATATAATAAGTGTCTTACAGTGTACAAAACACATTCTTTATTTTTGTCTAAAATATGTTTTTTATTACGTTGTTTTTGTAGATAATCTGAATATATAATTCTTGTCTCGTACTTGATTATTTCTGGAAGCGTACTATTGAATCCTTTCAAATTTTGTCATTGTGTTATGACTTATTTCTGGAAGATAATTCAAAGTTGAGCAAACATATTTATTTTAACTAATTTTTTCTGTTGTATTTTTTTCTTTTTTTTTTTTTTTTTGTTTCGAACGGAAAGAACTTTTAATGAAATGTGTAACTTTTAAGGGGGTTTTATTTGACTTTTCTTTCTTCATTAGACTCAATTATTTCATAAAATGTAGGATTTCATACCGTTTTTCCAAAAAATTTCTCCCGGGGGAAAACCCCCCAACCTCCCTGAAATTTAGGATAGTCTGCACCACAAAACAGATTATTGTATTACTTTTCTGATACAGATCCAACTATAAGATTAATCCAAAAAACAAAGAAAAAACAAAGAGAGCACATTAAAAAATGTGAGGAATATCAGCGAAAAGGCACATAAAGGTGAGCTAATGGTCTGTTTTGTAACCGAAGAAGTTGATCAGACAAAAGACCCATATCTGTAATAACTTAGAGCCCCGTCTCCATTTGCCTGGTAACTGAGCAAAAAAGTTGATTTAATTGTGAGTGCAATTCATCCGAAAAGTAACGAAAAATCTAAGTGAAAATTGGGCGGGGGAGAGAGCGAAGGCTCAATCTGCACTCCTAAACTTCGAGTTTTGTTTTCTAATGAAATTAAATATCGAGTACATTTTAAATTTAACCTTTATACTTTTTGTACCTTTAGGAATTTAAACAGATAAACAAAAATATATTCAATTTATAATAATCACCAGCCGGGTACCCGGCCCTTCCCGAGTTTCTTCTGAGTGTAGGGTAATTTAGTGAAATTCTATCATAAATTTTTCAACATTAAAGTGCTTATCTATAAACATAATGGCTACTTCTGTAAACAAGGGCTATGTTATGGATAAACTAAAAAAAAATATTGCACACCCTAAGCAATATTTTTTGTATTATAGTAAGAAAGAAAGCAATAAATTTCATACTTACTCCAGAGAAGCCTTGGTTCAAAACTTTCATCATGATGACTATTAATATTGTTGTTGCGAGGCAACCAAAATTTGCAACAATGGGTTGAAAATTTAATCATTTAATGGGGAAATTACATGAAATTTACTATTTTCCATAATAACTTTTTAAACTAAGCTTTTTAGAAATAAATTATAGCTTATTCTGGTCCCTGTTACTGTAGCTATCTACGGTGAAAAAATGGTTAAAATCGGTTCAGTAGTTTTGAAGTTTACCCCGGTCATACGCATACAAAAGTAGTCTTTTATGTATATAGATTATTTCAACTTCGTATTATTTAACGTGATTAAAACAACAAACACATCATTTAAAACATTAAACTTACTTCAAAAAGATTTTTGTCGCTGTTGATGCAAAACAGATGTAATTCCATTAAATAGTCAAGTACGATGAATAATCGAACGGATTGCTAAAATAGCCTAAGCCGTGGGACTATCCATTGCTTAAAAAGTGGCGGGAAGCACATCAAGCACGAAAGCCAGACAGCCTCAGATGGCCCCACCCCCAATATAACGCCTCTCTCTAGAAATCCCCGAAGCATCAATTCCGAACAGAGATAGCAAGAGACCTGAAGGCCCGTTTTGGCCGAAGACCCCACAAAGCCATTGTTTCCCTCCCTTTTACTTTGTGAGTTGGGTCAGAAAAGTGTCTGAGCAATCAGCGTCCCCCCACCCCTCAAGAAAGAAACAGTTCTAGCTGTGATTCCAAACGGCCGGCCCTGAGAGAACCTAGGAGGATGGTGAGAGCGGTCGGCCCAACTTTTTTTTTTTCGAAATAATTTTTTTTGATTAATAAATATAGAAAGAAAAAAACGGCCCAAAGTAGATGCGGCCCATGTGGAATTTTCCACATCTTCCACATGGCCAGTCCGCCCCTGTGTAGAAATATCAAAATTTATTTCCATCCTAAAAAGTTTTCATTTTTTCTAAATGCTATTAATATCCTTTTTTTTTCTCTGAAAGAATTTGTAATATGCTTTTGCGTGGGTTTATTTTTTTGTTTAAAAGCAATTTACACAAGAGAATGTTTTTTGTACAGACTGCAATTTTTTTCATTCCTCATGGGACAGAAGACAGAAATAAAATAAATTAATTGAAAACACAACAGAGCAGACTAAAAAAGTGTAAAACTAAACCGAACGTTGCATAATTATCACCTAATGATAGTTTAATTTAATAAATCTTTGTACGAGTTTTAAAAATAAAAATGAAATTTATTATTTTGTGTCCTTATACTAATTGGTTTTCAAACAGCTGTTAATAAATGTATGGCATATCAGTTGAATATTAATAGAGTTGTATACTGGAGGGCTTATATATTTGGTATTATTTATTAGTGTTTTTTTCTCATAAATAAAAACAAAACGATTGACTGCATTAACTGTCAAAAAAAAAAAACAGAGAAACTTCAGTCGTACAATTTTATAAAAGGGGCACTTGTGCTTATGACGCATTGAGTGGAAAAAGATTTCATTGTTATTCAGTTATGTCATAGTACTAAATAAAACGGGGAACTATGTTTTAGGAGGCTGGATTCAAATGCCTTGATTTGTGATTGTGAGCTGATGTGGCTTGCAGACATGTTGAAGGAAAATCATGCATCTACTCAAGCTGCCGTGACTTGTGAATACCCAAATACCATGCGTGGAAAACCAATAGCTGCCCTGAGCTCAGAAGATTTTCATTGCAGTAAGAATTAATATTTTTTAAACTAATAACTAGCTATGCCTGCATGGCGCGGCTAGTTGTTAAAATAATTTAAAATGAATACACAGTGGACTCTATCAAATTCACACGGGCAGAGCAAGCTTCATATTTTGTAATTTTGCAACTTCGGGCCATTTATTTATCTGCTCATTAGATGCAAAATTATCACCATTATTTTCAAAGAAACTTACATGCACAGAAAAAATTGTTATTTTTTTTGTACCCAATAAAACTATTCAGGAAAGCAAGCTTATTCTATGTATTTCAGTTTATTACATTTGTTTATGTAACAAGATTTAAATAGTTCTTGTTTGCTGGAAATTTCTGCAATTATATTCTAATTTTTAATGCCACTAAAACTTTTCTTTAGATTAAGATATATAATGCAGATATGAACAGATAAAAGCTAAATGGCAAAATTAGTTTTGAAAATAATATATTTAAAAATTTCACCTATAAAAAGTTACTATAAATATAAATGAAACCTGTCCTCTAATTTCAACAGCAAAGTATGACTTAGCAGAAAAATTATTATGTTACATGTAAGCAAATAAGCCTTAAAATTAAAGCTAAAATAAGAATAGATTTCTTGGTTTTGATATTTGAAATGTATAATATTTTCATTTTGAATTCCTACTTGACATTTGAGTGCAAATTTCTTCGTTTACTTCTCGGATCTGGTGCTGATTTTAGACAATTGCACATTTCAGGTCGGTATACTTGAGAAAGTTGAGTTTAGAGTTTTTATTAATTTTTGTGGGCTGCTTTATTTTGATTAATTAAAATCTTGAGCTGACAGTTGGAGTGATCATAATGTAAGTAACATTCATCTCCATAGTGTATCGTTTTAAAATATGTTTTGTGCGTATAAAGTGTAATATCATTTAACTACACTGTCTGTATAGTGGCTCAAAATAGTTTTGTGCTAAATTCAAGCCGAAAAGAAAATTTGAATTTCATGAAAATTAAAATAAAAAAAAACTTTGCTATTTTTAATCTATTCTGAATAGCTGTTAGTTAAAACAATCATTGCTTAAAAAATATACAGTTCTGCTATTTTATATTTTTGATATGATTATTCAATGGATCTCCTAGTGCAAAATGTTTTTACACGCTAAAAAAAACATGAACCAGATACAAATTAAATATATATGTACATATATATAAATAATATATATATATGTGTGTGTGTTACTTTTTTATGAGATAAATTCAATTTTTTAAATTTTGCAGAAAGACCCAAACTAACTGAAGAGCCCACTGATGTAGATGTATCTTTCGGTGGCACTGCATATTTTAGTTGCAAGGCTGATGGAGACCCCAAACCAGATATAGTGTGGTTACATAATAGGTGATTTGGAATTTTTATTTTTTTATTGAAATGCTATCATCCTAATGTTTGAAATTCCCTTTCAAAATAGCCTTGTAGCATTTAGAACTTTATGAACATTGCTTCTGTGTGAACTTTTGAATTCTTAGATTTTTTTGCTACAGTAAAATAATCAATCAGTAATGAGATTTCTGGTAATAACCAGGAGTGTATGATATTTGCTTTCACTTTACAAAAACCACACCTACACCCCAAGAACACAAATGAGTAATTTATAAATCTATAAAAATATTTGATTATGTGGCTGCAAAGGAAAAAAACAAATAAGCAGTCCATACTTGTAACTTGTAGTTAAAAGCATTATTTAGTAATCCTTATTGTATATCATTTAATTTCCTGTAGTGTCTAAGATCTACTTTGATTTCATGAGATAAATTTTTTTTAATGCTGTATAGTTTTCCATTTATATATTTTAAATTGTTTAGTGGCTATACACTAAATATAGAACTAAAATTTGTAAGGAAGTGTATGTAACTCATTCAGTGTTTACCTTGTGTTTTATCATTTTATTAAGATTTTTTGAGTTACTTTTTAGGATACAATGTTATCTAAAGGCATGAAATGTGAAAATATATTAAGAAATCATACAAAGATTTATAGGACTGAAAAGATAGAAGTTTTAA
Source organism: Uloborus plumipes (assembly GCA_038373865.1). Lineage (NCBI taxonomy): Eukaryota > Metazoa > Arthropoda > Arachnida > Araneae > Uloboridae > Uloborus > Uloborus plumipes. The sequence goes on from JAXGGA010001009.1 coordinate 114,853, forward strand.
TAGGTGTAATAGTAGTTTGTTTCTAAAAGTTGCGAGATCGGGAAAGCTATTCAGTATGACATGTTTTAGTGATTTCAATAAGTGTTCAACCAATCTCTCATCCAGGGCCGTCGGCAAGGGGGGGTGTGGGGGGGTGCTACACCCCCTCACTTTTCTGAAGAAAGGGGCCGCCGATTTTATTTTATTATTAAAATGAAATTTTAGAAAAATATTTCAGGACTTTAAATGAAATTTAAAAGAGAAGCGGAATAATTTAAACATTAGTAAGAATATCAGTAATCCTGATTTTTAAAAATGTTCTGTATTTTCCGCGGCCCCAATTATTACATATCAAAAATAAATAATTGGGGCCGCGAAAAATAGTTAAGATTCCTTCACAGCAATATTCGTTGCGAAAAATACGAAATTTTCTCATTCATGGGGTCATGTAAACGGGAAACTATAGGTCGCCCTCCTCAGTTTTGAAAAAAAAAAAAGTACTGTATAAATATGTGCGAGAGCTTTAAAAGGTACGTGAACCTCTGTAACTAAAATTAGTTAAATTAACAAAACATAAATCAAATTATATATACATAATTCAACCAGATCGATGCAATATTTAAAAAAAGGGAATATATGCAGAGGGCCGCCAAATTTTATATTTTAAATAAATTTAAATTAAAAAAAATTACACAAAATACCATTATCGAAAGATAGTAAAATGTTTAAATTGAAGAAAATTTATCACTTTTCACTTTGTGTTGGGACCGAACGAATTTTTATATAGTAGATTTGAAGTAATAATAATAATAATAATAAAAGTTTATTATACTGAAATAAAAAGGGGGGGGGATTAAATGCGGTTGCCCTCTCTACGGCACATTGAAGAAGCTTTTTTAACCAGACCATCAAAATGAAAATCTCATATATTGGTAAATATTGTGCACACGGCCACACGGTATAAGTTACTGTGATACTCCAGATTATTTTTTGAAATCATATCGCAGTCAAAGTACCCTTAGTACCTTAGAGGAACTGTATGTATTTCTTTCGTCAAGTACTAAACGGCATGGTTTTCCAACAGAGAGTTTGCGGAAATTCGGGAATACGTTGCAGCTCACAAATTTATCAAAATCTAGATGGACTGCTCGTGCAGAATCTGTAAGAGCTGTCTCTACATCATTTAAAATGATTGTAAATACACTGAAAGAAATGTCGAGTTCTGCTAAAATTCGATAACAGAACAAAATCAGCAGCTTTTTACTTTCTGAAGAAAGTTCTGTCATTTGACGTTATAGTGTCACTATACTTCATGAAAAATATCATGTACAAAATGAAAAATTTGACATAAGCACTGGAATCCCCAAACCTCAGCACTATTGATGCTATTTCCTTGATGAAAAGCACCAATATTTCATTAGAAGCAATTAATGAAAATACGTTGGAAATGGACAATTTAATTGGAAGTGCTGAACTGTTTGCAAAATCTCTAGATGTTGATCCCCAAGCAGATTATGAAAGGCATCAAAGATCAAGGAGTCGACCCAAACGATATGATGAGACAAAAGAAAATGTGGCGAGGATCGACTTTAAAACATATTTTCGACAGCAGTTCAGGATGCTATTAGACAATTTGTTAACTATGACGAAAGACAATAGGAATGCGAACTTAGAGGAGATGAAGCTTCTATTCCTCCTATTAAGTCCACCGCTTTCCAGAATCCAAATGAGTTCCACCAATATAGAGGCATTCATTAATTTTTTCCCCAATTCTAATTTATACATGGATCCTTTGGGACTTCAAGCTGAATTGGAAATTTTATCTGATAAGTGCAATGAAAATGAAGTAGAAACGTTATCAGAAGTAATGATTGAAGCACAGAAGCTCAAGTCCGTCCTTCCACTGGCTTACCGCGCATGTCGGCTTGGATTTACTTCTCCGGTAACAGTTGCTACCAATGAAAGAACCTTCACTAAACTGAAATTCAGACCAGCGTTTAGACTCTCTAGTACTGCTGGCATTTTAGAAAGATATTACGGATGCCATACATTTAAAGAGTTTAGCAAGCAAATGGGCTACATCGAAGCACAGCGGCTGTCAATTTTAAATTATTTTTTTTTACCAATAAAATTTGTGAAATGTATTTTTAAAAAACTAAGGAGTAGATTGAAAATTTTGTCTCTTTTCAATAGTTGTTTTTTTTTTTTTTGTTACTTTTTTGTTGAACAAACTGGATTTTCAACTTGCAATTTTGAAAAAAGAAAAAAGGAAGAAGAAAAAAAGAAAAATACTCATATTTATCGGGGAAAAAAAGTTTAAAATGTCAATTAATTGGATCTGCATGTCCAGAACATTTTTAGGCAGTTGAACTTTATCTGCGTTTCCCACAAAACTTAATGGCATGAATGCTCAAGGGACAATCACTGCAAAACACGGGAAGAAGAAAAAGGTACCTCATGAATCGCTTAGAATATGCCCGGCACAGAGCATATTGCCAAAGGGTAAGACTTTAACAAATAAATGCTTATTATTATTATTTATTGTTTATTAATATTTTTGACATTTAACATTTGTATGGTGTTTGTATAAATAGTTCTGCATATTAATTTAAAGTTTTAAGCATGTGATCAAAAACTCAAAAGCTGTTTGTAGCCACTCAGGCTTGTCATTTTGAATTTTTCCATGTGTGTGGGAGGAGGGGGCATACTAAATGCTAATTTTATAGGAAAAAGTCAAAAAACAAAAATTGCGTTCACCTTCCACCTTTGTAAAAAATATTAGATTTCAAAGCTCGATGGAAGCTATCTCCATCACCCCCTATATGATGAGCCCCAGGGCCGCCAAATTCTCAACACCCCCCAGATATTTCAGCTAGCGACGGCCCTGCTCTCATCATTCCTAGATCTTGCAGTTCTTTTTTTTTTTTCTTTTTTAAAAGTTTAACCATAGATCCTACTTTAGCTGACTCGGACAGAAACAACTAATATTGAAAAATAACATTTGATTGCTCATTCTTGCACTTCTTTTTTTGCTAGTTCAAATTTTAGATTATTAAAACGTAAATTTTGTTGCATTTTCTGAGCTCTCATTCCAAGGAGTGAATATAATTCAGTCAAATCATATTTTCATAAAAGTGTAAAAACAGTCATTCAAAGACACCAGCGAAATAAAATCAGTCTACAAAAATAAATTATCCATGCATGCAATCATGCTGTTTCCTACTTCTATCATATAAGTTTGCTACTCCTTTGTTTACTTGTATGCCTGAAATACAGTCATAACAGTAACATACTTTATGTTAATCTCTGAAGTAGGCTTTTGCAAATTATTTTGTAATTGGTACCAATCATGATACTATATTTTTTTTCTTTTTGACTCTCGTCTCTAAAAGTGTCTAATGTTCAGATTTAAAATAAGCATAAACTAACTTCAAAATTAAAAAAAAAAAAAAGAAAAAAAAAAAGCATATTTTGCAGAGTTCTCCAAAGCGGGCCCAGCCCAAAAAAACCCACTCGGGTTTTTTGCATATTGAAAACATTTATTTTATAGAAAAAACTAAATATTACAAATATTTTGATCCATACTTTGCATAGAAATTGGTATCGATCAATTCAGTTATAATATTTGGTCTTGGTCAGTACCTGGTACAGAAATCACCATCATCCTTTCCTGACAGTTTATTACGTATTTAAAAAAAAAACTGCATGTGAATATCACTTAAGATCAAAAAAGCAATGATTTCTATCTATAAATTTAATTCAGTATAAATTAAAAACAAATTCAATATTATAATGCTTTTTCCAAACTTGTCGACGTGTTTTAGGGGTCACAGTGACCTCTCTTCAGTGCTTCCCTGATACTATGAAATGTAAAAGTAGGGGTACAATGTTCGAATAGAGAATGATATTAAAATGATTCTGGAAAAAACTTGAAAAAGCTCGGGTTTTTCATCAAATCTCAGGCGGGCTGGACTTTTAAGAAAAACAGGTTTTTTTCAAACCCTGTTACCTTGCAATTCTATCAGGTTTATGCAACTGTTTTTTAAATTAATTTGTTGCAATTTATAGAAAATTGAATAACAATCAAAATTCTTCCTTTGCAGTAATGAAATATTGCCGGAGCAAGAGGAGCGCTATAGCATTCTCACTGATGGCACTCTGATGATCACAGAAACTCAAGATTTGGATGCTGGGGTGTATGAGTGCATGGCAAAAAGTCCGGCTGGTGAAATCAAATCCAGGGCGGCCAAGATGCATTATCTTTCTTCGAAGGAAAACAGAATTAATGATAATGGTAAATGAAAACCTGATTGTAATATTGGATTTTAATTTGTTCAGAATATTTTTTTCTTTCTTCAGAAAGAAATAGATGTACAGAAATGTCAATCAAACTATATTTTGTTTGTATAATACTTCAATCAGGACTTAATCACTTGTCTTCACCAGCTTTTTTTTCAGCAATCTGAAATGTATTTCATATGCCCCTTAAAATAATTTGTCCCATTGCAAGTAGCAACTAAAATGTCTCTCTACATCCTCATTGAAGCTCTAATTTTTCCTGATTTGAGGATTAACTTTGTGTTTTGAATAACTTAAAAGTGACTTTTGTGTCTACTCCTTGTACAAAAATTTCGCTTATCAATATCTTCCAATTTGATAATTTAAGCAGCTGAATCATGCCCTTTGCGTATTATACCCTTGGTACTTTAAATATTATACCTTTTAGACCTGGAATCATATCTTATAGCAACATTTTAGTCCTCCTTTTAACTTTTTCTAATTGAGTAATATCTTTCTCATAATAAAGTGAACAAAACAGAGCAGTATAAATATAAGCTAATGTGATTCTTCTTTTTCCAATTAATTTTTCCCATTTAATTTTATTTGAAGGGAAACAATCTTTTTTTATTTCAATATACTGGGCGGTTCAAACTAAGCTTGACAGTGCTCAGCAAAGGAACAATATGCAGAAACTAATGATGCTTGTGCTCTAGTGATCAAGCATGCTATTTTCTAAAATACTGTCAAGTCTAGTTTGAGCCTCCCTGCATCAAGTTAAGGAAGTATTGTATTCAAAAAAAAAAATCTCAAATTTCAATTGTATTTTCCATTTTATTTTCACTAAAAATAAAATTCCTCTTATAAGTTTAAAATCTTGAAACAGGGTTTCTGAGGTTCACAGAACAACCAAAGGACAATACTGTGCTGGTTGGTTCAACCGTCCTACTTCCATGCAGTGTGGCCGGTAATTCTAAGGCAACCATAAACTGGACTCAGAATGGTATAGCTCTGCCCCAAATCTTTCGCTACTATATTTCTTCCTCTGGTTCATTGACCATCAAAAATGTGCAAAGAAATGATGCCGGCACATACCAATGCATTGCTACATATGATGGATCTAGCATTGCAGCATCTTCAAAGCTTATAGTCGAAGGTATGTATGTCAAATAATTTATTGCAATCTGAATTCATTGACCGTGAAAAATTAGTTTCCATAAAGTTTAGAATATGGTTTGTCATGACGTGTATGTATGTATTTTACTCACATATGTTTATATCTTGCATTAACCAAAAATGGTTATAGTTGGACGGACTTGTGCTATATCTATTTATACTTCTACATTTTTGATTACAAGCTGATATTCTAAAAGGGCTTACTCTTTTATGTGGCAAAACAACGTTAACTTTGAACCTTTTTTTTCATAAAATGGTTCCTTCAATGCAATGTCCAAATCAGTTTCTGTATTTAAGAGTATATTTTGAACATTTTGATGAATCTTGGCTAGATCACATTCTCTTAACTTTGTATTTTGCAACTAAAGTATATTTTTAGAGTGATTTTTTTAAAAAAGACAGAATTTCAAATTGCTTTATTTCCTATATTGTACATTTGTACCTAAATTCTGTAAATTACATGTGATTATACATACATGGAAACTTACAGATGTTCAATTTGCCTTCAATGAATTTCAGTATAGATTCAGGGGAGTTTTTACTAGTTGAAACTTGAAATGAAATTATAAATAACTATTGAAAAGTATTTCAAGATGGATATCTTTACTTCCATCATCTGAAAACTTTTAGCACATGAGAAGAACATCCTTGTATCTCTAAAATACATGAATGAAATTTTTTGTCTTTTCTTTACTGCATTCATCATCTGTGCAAAGATATTTTAATATTTTTAGCTAAAACTTATTCAAATAAAAGTGCAACACAACCTCTTTCATCCCCCTTTTTTCTTAATAATTACTTTCTTTTTTTGTGACTTACTATAAGCTTATAATTATCCTAAAATAACAAAACATCTTTTAAAAGTTGCCGCTCGTAAACATTTGAAGATTTTACCTTTTGTTGGTCCTTCATGTTAATTAAAACAACCTTTGAAAAGTAATTACACTTTCTTGTAAGAATATATTAAAGACGCCTCAAACATGATTAAGTCGGAATCTACTCGGAAGGGAATTTTTCTTTGATCGTCAAAAGCCTAAGATGCTCAGATTAAGCAAATGTTTTAAAAGATTTAAATTGATCTAAATTTTTCTGCAAGCAGTACTTGTGAAAGGAGATAAGGGAAAAGAATTTGTTATTTTCCGTAGTAAGCTGGAAGATAATATAACCAAAAAATAATCAAATTATAGGTTAGAAAAACTAAAAAATATGCTTTTAGAGTTAATCCAACTATATTTGATGATCTAACTGATTTCTCTCTGATTTTCAAAATTATTGAATATCTGCTAAATTTACATTCGCTTATAATACAGCAAAATGTAATGTAGTTTAGCCTTTAATATTAATAATAGTATTAAATGTATTAGTTTTATAGTTGCAAAGAAAATGAATTTTGTCCTTTATTCAGAGTTACATACAAACAACTGAAAACAGTTATAATACACCAACATGCAGTATAGTTTAGCCTTCAGTATTAATAATAGTATTAAATAGATTACTTTTATATTTGTAAAGAGCGTGAATTTTATCTTTTATTCAGAGTTACATACATACAAAACAAACAAACCCACATGTGACAATAATAAAATCGTATTAAAAAGGGTTTGGGGCTAAGAAACATTGAGTGTATTGTTTCATAAATTAATGTTGATAACATAAGCCCTGTTTGTGAAGGGTTTTCTAATTGTGACTAAATTCTTATGTACCCAAGAAACCTGTGAATGTATCGAAGAGTAAATCCTGCTCATATACTGTCAACTTAGCACCTCCTGTCTTCCTGGAGAGGCCCAGGGATCAAGAAGCCATCGAAGGGAACCTGGTGGAACTCCTGTGTCAAGTGGAAGGGGCGCCCTCTCCAGTTTTGTCATGGTCCAGAGCTGGTGAGTCTTTACGCTTCTGTACTCGGTTACTTTGAAATAGGCGTATCAAGTTCAGAAATTTTGCGTCGTCTCTGTGGAAACCGTACAAAAGAAAACTGCTCCACTCTTTTTTTTTTATGCGCTGCTGTTGAGACATTTCATTTATTTTATGTTTATCGGATTAGGCTTACGCTTTTATTTATGTCCTCATATCTCGGTTATTTCTCAACGTTTTCTAACAAATCTAGTCGTACATTAATGCAGCAAAAATTTCTAAGAAAATTTTGTGCTTTATTAACGTTGATTTTTCAATAGACTAATAGTTTACGCACAAACTAATTTTAACCGTCTGCATTTAATCATTATTACAAAAGCTAAGTGGGGAAAAAGTGCGTAGGACCGTAACTATGACAACCATCCAGGGAAAAGTGCGGAGAGTGGGAAATTAATTTTACTTCACACCGCCAGCTCTCGTTCCACAGGATATAATTTAGAATGAAATGATGAGGAAATTTAAAGTTGATTGGATCTCATATATCGTCGCCACCATGCTAAACTTACGAATGTGAAAATTGGCACTTTTCAGGAGAGCCAAAACACTGCATATAACTTTTTCCCACATGATGTGTTTGGTTATTTTTAATTTTTAAACTTTTATAGATATCTTTAAGTGTAAAACTATCGCTCGAAGGTATCATTTTAATTTTAATTATTTGTAAAATTCGAACTTGAAAAACGAACTTGAAAAACGCGATTTTTCACATTCGTTACTTTAGCATGGTGCCGACGATATGTCTCAGATATCGCAACTGGCTATCTTGGATTATTTGTCATGACTTGTGAAAGGTCAATGATGACATATAATTCGGAATATATACACTGTCATGATGCTTACCAAAATGTAAGATCGTGATGTGTAACTAGAACATGTTTTTTTTTTTTTTTTTTTGTCACCATTGTGGGGTCCATAACCAACACAAACATTCGGAAAAGAACAAAACATAGTTATACCAAAAAAAAAAAAAAACCACTTGAAAATAAAAGGGAATATTTAGAACAGAAGTTTTACTTTGTTATAAGTGTAAATTATTAAAACGAATAAGTTCTCCTTTCTGCGGGCATTTTTTTATGATTGAAATTTTAAAACTAGCATACTTTGAAATTCTATTAAAGATTTTTAAAAAGCAATCCACACGAACAAACATGTAAAGATGCCATAAGATCTGAGCTGCCATCAAAATTATTATTTCTTGGTTAGATTGTGGAAAATAATCCGACCAGGAAGTTTTTTGCTGAAGCTTTTCATGCTCAGGCTTTAGAATAACAAAGAATTCCAAACTGAAGTCTATGTATTCATATTAAATTATAATCTTTATTCTGATTGGATATGAAAATATCATGGTGATAATGGATTTCTTAATATTGGAGGATAGGGCGGGAGAGAGGCACTATACAATAAACCTGTGGTCAGAGCAGCATTCCTTTCTTAAACTACCTGTCATGCTGAAATAGATGAGAAAGTTTACAAATGTGAAAATGTTACAATTATAGGATAGAATTTTTCTTCAGTTAGTTGCATTATTGAAAAATTCTGCGATTCTTACAAATACTTTAGAGTAAAGTCTTCTGCTTATGGAACATTCGAAAATCTTTTGTGAAAACAATATGCTTATTATTTAGATAAAGTTATTGAAAAAACACAACTTATCAAATACTAACTTTTACTATGTGGGAAAATAAAGCACTCTCTAACGATCAAACAGTATTTTTTTTTTTTTTCATCCTCTTTGAGCTTGTTATCCCCTCCTAGCACAATTTGGAAAGAAGCCTTTTCTCTTCTTAAAAAAATAGAATTTTAATCTCTGCTAATTGCTTGCAGTGTAAAATTTTAATGTCTTAACTAAAAAAGTTTTAAGAGAAAAAAATAATTAATTTTTCTCCCCTGACAGGAATCCCTCTGAGAACTACTGACAGGATGACTATTTTGAAAAATGCAACCATTCTTCGTATTGAGAAAGTGAATAAATTGGATGAAGGTACTTATGTTTGTCATGCTGAAAATGCTATTGGTCAGAGAAACTCGAGTGCGTTGCTTGTTATAAGAGAAAAAGGTATGTGCATGACATTTATTTTGTTATTTTGTTTGATCTTTAATTATTTAAGATAGCTTGTTCAAATCTCTGCATTGCAATACATCTTTGTAAAATACAGGAGATGAAGAGTTGTGCCATAAGCTTTCACTCTCAGTTCAATGAGTTTCTGTTAACTTTAAAAGCTTTGCGCATTTTTTCGTGAATAATGACAAATTATAAACAGCAGTTTTCTAGAATGACTACAATTATATTCTGGATAATATATATCTCAATAAAACATATACACAAAAGCAACAGAAAATCAAGTAACACAAACCAAACAATTGTTACCACTCTTTTTTTTAACATCATGAATGAAAATTAGATTAACATGAATCTGTGAAAATAGTTAGCAGTTCAACAGTTGCCTAATATAAATGCTGGTAATAAGTTCTCCCTAAGTATGAGACATTTCTGTTACACCTTGGACTTAGGTATTGGTTTTGACTCAGTTAGGTGATGAATTTCACATTTTATTGCTGAATTGAATAAGTGCAATTTCATCTAGATAAGTGGTTGTTAACCAAAACGTAAATGTACCTTAGACTAAATGGTGAGTTATATGATATAGATTATTTTACACTTTAATGGGCTGCAAATCGTTATTCTATGAAATAACTAGTTAAACCATGAAATACAAGAGAGTTTTACACTTTAACAGATACAATCAGTTATTTCATGGGATAACTAGGTAGTCTATAAAATAATGGATTTCATACTTTAATGTTCTAATATATATGAACTAATAAGCTCAGATCATCAAGGGAAGAATTTAGTCTAGGGAGAATCAACATATGTTTTCTACTGGTGCTTCTAATTTGAATCTGTAAATTCTACTGACAGTCTCAGGATTAAAAACCAATCATCATATCGAACAATAAATACTAGTATTGGTATATTTTCATGGGTGATTTTCTTGAATGTAATGTCAGTTTTAGACTACAAATGATATCAATTTTAATCTAAAAGTCTTTAGCTATGTTAACTTTGCTTGAATCATTGTGTAAATACATTTGCCTTTGAGTAAAAAACCGAAAAGCGACGTTTAAAAACAAATAGATGAAGTTAAAATTGGCAAACATGTTTCTAAAGCGTAAAGCTTCCTTCTTCAGTGCCAAGCAAGAAATGGAAAGAAACAAAATGCCGGGAGAGTTTAAATAGCAAAGGAGCAAAAGCTAGGCCAATCAGGTGTCAGCGTGTGCCGAGCCCTGATTTGGCGTTGCGTTGTCAGAAAATTTAAAAGCATGAAGTAAAAAAATGTGAATGTTAAATTGGTTACGTCAGACAGACCCGGAGGGCGCTTAAATTTAGTTTAAAGGAACATGAAAATTATGTTAAAAAGAAAGAACTCTCAAAATCCTCAATCGCGAAACACTGTTGGGAAATGGGCCATAGATTTGTTTTCTCTGAGGCTAAAATTATTTGCAGACCTTCAACTGTTGGCAAGTTGGATTTCTTAGAAGTCTTTCATGTTCATAAAAATTTAAGTAATATTTGTAACGAATCCTTTGCAGTTCCACACATCTCGCCAATTTTACTTCATGCTTTTAAATTTTCTGACAACGCAACGCCAAATCAGGGCTCGGCACACGCTGACACCTGATTGGCCTAGCTTTTGCTCCTTTGCTATTTAAACTCTACCAGCACTTTGTTTCTTTCCATTTCTTGCTTGGCACTGAAGAAGAAAGCTTTACGCTTTTGAAACATGTTTACCAATTTTAACTTCATCTATTTGTGTTTTTAAACGTCGCTTTTCGGTTTTTTACTCATTTGAACACAAAGTGAACTGCTTTTAATTCTGTACATTTGCCTTTATTGCCTTTAATTACCCTGTGTTTTGCTATCTTATCAACCTTTTATTTATCTCCTGTGTTATAATCTAATTTCAAAACATGTATCTAAAACGTGAATTTCACTTTTATGTTACCAGTTCCTCCAGTATTTTCTCGTATACCAGAAGACCGTACCATGCATGTAGGGTCAAGTATCGAGCTTCCTTGCCATGCTCAGGGTCAGCCCTTACCAGCCATGAAGTGGCGAAAGGATGGTATCCCCCTCAACTCTGAGTCTGATCACCACCGAATAAGCAACCATGGTGACCTATATTTGTTTGATATCAGAAAAACAGATGATGGAATTTATGACTGCATAGCAGAAAATGATGTGGGATCTGCATTTGTGTCCATGATTCTGACAGTCTCAGGTACAATACATTAAGTCATCTTGTGATTTTTTTTTCTAAAAAATGGTGATTATTTTCTGGACATTTTGCAATTTTTTTTAATGATTCATTGAAATTTTCTCTTTACTAGCTTAAGGTTTAGATTTTGTACAGTGAAACCTTGCTTAACGGACACCCCTTCAAACCGGACACCCCTCATTACGGACAGTTTTTTTTCCCGTCCTTTTTCTACGGTTAAACCAGTAAGAATCCCCTCATTAAAGCGGACACTCACTTAACCGGACGCGGACACAGCTTTACTTGCAAAAAGGCTCTTTCTTTACTCATTAAAACGGACACCGACAAACCAGTTCGGAGAAATCTGTCTAGACTCTTGTTGGGAGAAAAAAAAAGATAAGAAAGCCATTGAAAATATTTGATTCAGTTCACTTCCAACACAGATATTGTTAAACACAAAGGGAGGCAAAATTTCTTACCTTAACTGAAAAGAACATATTTATCTTTGCTTGAACAATAATATTATCAAGTATTAACTTCTAGCAGATGATAGATTAGTGTGAGAAGAAAATTTAGAATCTCATTCTGACAGTCAGTGTGTTCTGGAAATGCCTTATTTGTTGAAATTCGTATAAATATTATTATTGAATCCATAACTTTAACCATACTATCATTTCAAATTTAGTGTAATTTATCCTTACATAAAATTTAACAAAATCATTTAAATCTTTGTAATATACTAGCAATTCCTTGTAATAATAATTGGGAAGGGAACATTATAACTCTAATTAACCTTTAGGAACCGGGCGGTACACATGTTTTACCATAAGTTTCATCTAGTTTAGAGGACGGGGTTGAAATTTTCACTCAAACCCTTTGGAGCCGGGGATTTTTTCAAGGTTTCATGCGTCTGGTACGACAGTTTATACCTTCTCTTTTCAATGGAAAAGAAATCTGTGGTTAAACTGTCGTACTACCTGGGTCAAAAGAAAATTTTCTATATGAACCGCCCGGATCCAAAAGGTTAACTTTAACTTTTGTATTCTGTTGTACCATTGGAGGGGACTATGTAATTATAGCATAATACTTTGCTTCCTTCCTCACTCCTCTAGAGATCATAAGTTTTTTTAGTGATTTGAAGGATTCTTTTTATACCAGCCCATTTTTTTCTAGAATTAAAATTTGAAAAAAAAAAAAAAAAGCTAGAGTTCAAAGAGTTTGAATAACATATACTATTAAATTTGACTTTAGTATAGGGTTGATTAGGGTAAATGGGCTCCCTTTTTAGAACAGTTCGTTTTTGAAGCAAAACAGCTTACATTTGTTGACTTATTTTATCTTGGACATTATTAATAAATACAAGTTTAGCATTATTTTCTAAATATATGCTTAATATTTTTAGCTATGGTATTTTTTACAAAATGACGTGGGGGGCCCACTTACCCCCTAGGAAGAGGTAAGTGGGCCACCCCCCAGTTATTTATATTTTTAAGTGAGCATATCTAAACAAGAAGTTCTGTCAAGAACTAAACGAGCCTACTTTCCCGTACATCAACATCGGCATTCTAGCATCTGATTATTATTCTCTTGATTATCTGAGACTAAAAATTATGTCAAACATACCTTTTTAGCACTTAAAGCTGATTTCTAAAAGCAAAATATACACCTCTCATCTGATGAAATAGACACATAAAATGTAAATAAATGAATAAATAAAGTTTTGTCGCACCTTTTAAAGAATAACTGTTACAGTTCTTCCGTAGAAAAATTCCTCAATTGTTTTCAAAAAAAAAAATGAAAAGTACAAAGTACATGAAAACACATTTTATCAAAGAAAGAAAATAAAATAAAAAAAAAAAAACTCGTCAGTTGATAAAATGTCTCGAATTTCACTTTTAATCCGTTGCCAGTTGTTAAATATAAATAAAGAATAAAATGCCCTCGTGAATGACACATTTTTGTTACAAAAAAAAGTCGTCTGCCAAAAAAAATATATAAAAAAATAAATAAAATAAAACAAATGAATAAATAAACAAAAAATCGTCTGCACAGTCAGTCATTTTTTTTTCTGAGCCTGCATTTCCGCCATGTTTACGGAGTCGGAGTCGGAATCAGAGTCCTCACAGAAGATTATTCAGAAAAGTACTTTACAAACATTATTTATCAAAACCATTTTCTTACAAAGTTAGTTTGAAGGAAATCCGACTTTAAGTTCAGGATCAACATTCAACTTAAATTCCCCGTAGGCGCTAATGTTAAATTTTTTTTCTAAACGGTTCAATATTGAACGAAAAATGGTCCAATCCAAAATACGAAACGTGGGAATGGGCCTCTCCGAGATCTTTCAAACAAAAAAAAAAGTTTATTGCATTCGGATGGTTCCCTCAGAAGTTATTAGGTGGGGAAAGGTTGTTTGAACGGTTCAATGTTGAACGAAAAAATGTTCAAATTGATAATTTAAGTACGGTAATGAAGTATACTTGCTGAGATCCTTCGAACAAAAATAAAAGTTTAGTTAAATCGGACTGTTCACTCAAAAGTTATTAAGGGTGACAGCTTGCTTGAGCGGTTCAATGTTGAACGAAAAATTGTTCAAATCAGAAATGTAAATACGGGAATGAAGTATCCTTGATAAGATCTTTCAAACAAAAAAAAGTTTGTTCAAATCAGACTGTTTACTCAAAAGTTAGCATCGCGGGACCGGTTATTTGAACGGTTCAAAATTAAAAAAAAAATTGTTCAAATCGAAAAACCAAATATGGGAATGAGCTGTACTCGCCGAGATCTTTCCAACAAAAAAAAGTTTATCCAAATCGGAATGTTCATTCAAAAGTTATTAGGGGGGGGGGGACAGACAGACCAACCGACCGACACACAAATTCCCCATCTCAATACCCTACTTTCAAATTTTTAATTTTTCGATATTTATTTTACCTTTTTATTTTTTTAACTTGGCGATATTTTTTTAACTTGGCGATATTTTTTAGATGCATTGAGCTACTTTTAATACTTTTTTCGTCTTTCTTTTATTTTTAACAGGAAAGTAGGCTAAAAAGGGGTTTGCGAGTCCTACTTGATAAAGTATGTAAAATTTCAGTAGGAAATATTTTTTGTAAATGTATCCATTAACAAGATATCTACTTACATTTAAATGTGTATGACAGGAAATTATAAAGCAGAACACAAAACATTTGTCTGTGAAATTCATCAAAAGCCGTTAGGCATATTTTTTGCTTTTGCATATAAATTACTGTTGAATAAACATAATAGAGTCGATCAAGATCAATTTTGGTAAAATAGAAAAAAAAATATAGGTTGAAAAAAAAAACGGAAACACTTAATGGCAGTGTTCATTTGAAGTTTTCTGGGGGAGAAACATTATCATTTCATCCTCAGTTATAATTCTAACATCACCTACATCAAGCCAGTGAAAAGCGTAGCTATTTCTATTCTTCCTATCAAATTTTGCAGTATTTTTTTCATTTGTTTTCTGTTTAAATTTAGACCTTCATAATACTTTATGGTTTTCTTTGATGCAAGTTTCCCAAATACATAGTTACCAGCTTTTGCAGTTTTTGTAGCTGAACCATCAATTTCTTCTAGGTCTCCATAATTATCTTTCATTTCATCGTAGAAATTGCTCCATCAAAAATGCTTTTCATTTTGAAATCATCATTATTATAAGGGGGCCCACTTACCCTAATAGAGAAAAACCACGGGGTAGGTGGGACCCCTCCCCTTAAACACTTATTCATAATACTTAGCATAAAAATTTTTATTGCAATGTGTACTTTAGGTTAAACTCTACAAGAAAACTTCATGAACATAGAAAAAATAATAAAAACTAACATTGAAGCACTTCTTTGAAAAATGTTGCTTGAAGTCGCAAAAAAAATTTTTTGGGGAAATTTTTTTGACATAAATTATATGTTCCTAAAAAAAGTTCAATGAAACCCAAATATATGCAAAAGCAATCACTGTGATGCAATTTTACATGATCAGTACAAAAAAGTATGAAAACCATATGCGCATTTCAGTTTTAAGGGGGGTGGCCCATTTACCCCAGTGGCCCACTTACCCAAAACAACCCTATTTTTTTTTCAAAAGACAGTTTGGAAAATATGTAGTAGTAAAAACCCATTTTCTTCATAGATTAACACTAGATTATTGGAAACTGTTCTGAGTTTTATTAATGCATCTATAATATGATATTAAGTGCTCCAGATAACTTTTGAGTCCTTTAGTGCACATAAGTTTCATAGGCACAACACAAAATATTTATAAAGTGTGAATTACAAGTGAACATTCTAAGAAAAATACCCTTATTGCTGAATTGCAGACATTTAAACCACATAATGTGCCCTCATTTTTCTCTTTGTATGCTTTGAGGAGTATCATTTATTCCATAACAAGAAATAATTTGTCTGGTATTTTATGGAAAAGAGGTTTGTGAGCTATATTTAATGCACTGTCATTTGCCATTTATCTTGCCATCTTCACAATATTTCCCACTAAATGAATGTTACTTACTCTGTTCCATTATGTTTAAAAGTTAAAATAATTGATATATTCAGAGGAAAAATCAAACTTGTTCACACATTTTAAAAATTTTCTTATAGATGAACCTCTTTCCAGAAGGCCAGGTGACAGATATTTCATTTCATCGTTTGATGAAGCTCGTCGTGAAATTGACAAAGCTCTGAACAAGACAATTCATGAGTTGTTTGAAGATGGCCACAAGAAGACACCAGGGGAATTGCTTCAGGCTTTCCGCTTCCCCACTAGCGAAGCCCGAGAAGTTGGCAGAGCGGCAGAGATTTATGAAAGAACATTGGAACTGGTATGGGATCATGTGCAGAATGGAGCCCAATATAATTTATCAGGTAGCAAAAATACAAATCGTGTTTTCCAGGTTACTTATAAGTTTTCCAAAAAGCATTTGAATTACACGGTTTAGCAATGTATACGTGTAAGTTTCATTGATAAATGGGAGAGTAGGACTTTTTTTTTTTCAAAAAGAAATAAATAAATAAAGTAAAATAAATAATAATAGTAATTATTCCCTCACAGGAACAATGGCTTTAAAAGGATCCCCACGGGGGTCCGCGAGCCACACTTAGGGAAACTCTGGTTTACATTAAACCTGTATATAAGATGGCACCCCATTAGAAATTTCCAACTAGTGTAGAAAATTGTTCAAAGTGTTTAGCTTTATTTTGTTAGGAATTTTTAAGGCAAATCTTATTGAATGTATCTTCTTACAGGATTATTTCTAATTTTATGTAATTATATGTGTGATGTGTGTTCTAATTATTTGCATATAAATGAGCATTCCTGGGGTTAAATATTTTTCAAATAAATGCTATGTATTTTGTTTGATTGGAACTCCCCCCCCCCCCCCTCCCATTATAAGCATATAATAATGTTCTAAGCCGCTGAATTCACCTATTAAATCTTTATATGAAATCAAGCACATATTTCAAGAAAAAAAAGTTTCCTTTATAGATTTTTTGAAATATGTTTGAAAATATTTTAACTTAAATTGCAGGCCTACCATTTAGGGAGGGGGGGCAGGAAAAGGCAATTGCCTCCCTCCCTCTAATTTTCAGAAAACAATATTTTTTACATGCATGTTGCAGTAGATTTGGTTGTCTTTCAATATATTGCAAATGAATATATTCCTTATCCACCTAACCCTCCTCTGCCAAAAAAAGATTGAAAATAGGGGCTTGCTTACTTGCATCCAGTTGCAAATTTTCCAGTTTACTCAGCTTTATGGACTGGCTTGTTAGCGTTGATATTGATG
Organism: Uloborus plumipes; assembly: GCA_038373865.1. NCBI lineage: Eukaryota > Metazoa > Arthropoda > Arachnida > Araneae > Uloboridae > Uloborus > Uloborus plumipes. Next base: position 132,259 of record JAXGGA010001009.1, read on the forward strand.
TAAAAATACTTCATCCTTATTCATCCAAGTAAACAAAGCGTTATTTTCTTGTCAGATTTATGTAGCAGCTCTATGCAGTTCATATGCATGTATGTAGTACATAAATAAAAATATACAGCATGTATAGAGACTTATATGTTCTTGTACGTTTGACTTTATTTGTACATCTAATGCTGTCTTCAATTTCAGAATTCTCATATCTCGATGTGTTGTCTCCACAAAAGTTGCAGCTGCTGTCCAATTTATCTGGATGTCTTGTTCATCTTCAGCAGCCCAGTTGCTCTGATATGTGCTTCCATAGGAAATATCGCAGTTTCGACGGCTCTTGTAACAACTTTAACAACCCAAGGTGGGGATCTTCTTTAACTCCCTTTGTCCGACTACTTCCCGCACAGTATGAAAATGGATTCAATTCTCCAATTGGTAGGATTCTTTTATTATTCTGACCTGCTCATGTTTAGATTAAAAACATATTTTTTACAGCTCTTGAATGTTTTGCTTGGAGACCTGGACTCTGACAAAAACTGTAGAAAAGGCGGCATTTTTTTGGTAAAAACGCTTAAATTGTAAATGTGAGGAATAGAGAAACATAATATACAGTAAGAAATAACATTAGCAGCATTGAAGAAAATTGAGATCAAGGGGAAATGACTTTAACTGCAGGAAAACATTAAATATGAGAGACATTAACTAGAAGCTCTACTCTACATAAGACAAAAATCAAATATAGCATAATTATCGCGGCATGATTCAAAGAGAGAGAGAGTGTCTTTTACTTGCACTTACAATAATTAGGGCCTTGCTTCAAAGCTGTAATTATATATATATGTTATTGAAATATTTTTCAGCCATGTTGTAGTCTAAGTGTGTAAATAACTTCAAAAATGAAATAAATCAACCGTGATGTTGAAAGGAAAAGGGTATATATATGGACGAACGGGTTGGGCTTTGGACCTACCGCTAGTTGGTTTTCTGTTTGTATATCTGAAAAATATGTTGTAATACCACTAGTTTAATAACATGTGAAGTATGCAAATTTAATGCCAATAACTTTCCAATTACCTTTTTTTTTTCAAGTGATATTTACTTGCATCATTCAAAGCTCAAGTAGAATGTTTTATATTTAAAATCTTGAAAGTTGTTCTTTGTTCACTAAATTATGAGTTTCATTTTCATCATTAATTAAGCTTTTCACTAAAAAATATTTAATTTTTCTCTTTCAATTCCAGGATGGTCTAAGACTCGACTATACAATGGATTTCCCAAACCTAGTGCCCGTCTGCTATCAACAAGAATTGTATCTGCAGATTTTGTTTCACAAGATAGTGAATTTACTCATATGTTAATGCAATGGGGACAATTCTTAGACCACGATCTGGACTTTTCCATGCCATCCATCAGTCGAGCACAGTTTGTGGATGGAATCGATTGCGCCACATCTTGTGCGACAGCCACCCCTTGTTTTCCGATTGAAATTCCCCCGGACGACAGACGGATAACTGCTCACCAGTGCATGGAGTTTGTTCGGTCTAGCGCTGTCTGTGGATCTGGACTGACGTCTGTGTTTTTCAGTACTATCCAACCCAGGGAACAGGTCAACCAGCTGACAGCTTTCATTGACGCTTCGAATGTTTATGGCAGCAACGAACGCCTAGCTGGTCATCTGAGGGAAATGAGCAGTCAAAGAGGACTTCTGAGGTCTGGAGTTCTGATGCATACTGGAAAGCCTTTATTGCCTTTCAACGACGGGCAACCCATAGACTGCAAAAGAGATTTTGCCGAGAGTAATGTCGATTGCTTTTTGGCAGGAGACGTACGGGCAAACGAACAGCTCGGCTTGCTTGCTATGCATACACTTTGGATGAGAGAACATAATCGTATTGCCAGAGAATTGTTTCGTTACAATCCTCACTGGGATAACAACAAGATTTATCACGAAGCAAGGAAGATAGTAGGAGCTGTCATGCAACACATAACGTATGCGCACTGGCTACCTAAAATTCTGGGTGCTAGTGGTTATGCAAGGCTTGGTGATTATAAAGAATATGATCCCGGCGTGAATCCTTCAATTTCAAATGTCTTTGCCACGGCTGCTCTCAGATTTGGACATACATTAATAAACCCACTCCTCATGAGATTGAATGAAACTTTTCAACCCATTCAGCAAGGGAACGTTCCATTACGCAAAGCATTTTTCTCTCCTTTTCGACTCCTGGAAGAAGGTGGGATCGACCCATTGATGAGAGGACTGATTTTTGCTCCGGCGAAGTTGAAAAAGCCTGACCAGCTTTTGAATTCAGATTTAACTGAACATTTATTTACTGTAAGTAAAATATTTCAGGTGTATGATCTTTATTTTACACTAAAATTTCTGTATGTGTTTTGTGCCTTCCTGCTGCTAACAAAATTAAGGTAATTATGTTAGACAGAGCATGCAACACTATCCTGTCTGACTGATAGTAAATTCTGGCTGCTTTGGTGCAGGACATGATTTGATCAAAAGCAAAAGAAAACCTAGCTGGAAATCTAAAGCAAATCGGAACTTCACTGCTGGAATAAATTGAAAGACAAAATATAGTCTTTATACAATAAAAGTTATGGCTGGCTCACGGACTCGGTACCAGAACAGAGAGGACAAAACTTTAATTATTCACTAATGCCAGTTATTTAAAGTGTGAGAGTCCAAGGAGTAAAAAAAAACATTCATAAAACTATTTGTACTCAGATGGCAAAAATTAGATGTTTTAAATCAGCTTAATAATTTATTTTGATTGCCCCTTTGTCAGGGCCCGAAAATTATATTGCCCGACATGCCCGGGGCATGTAAAATTTCTGATCGGGCATGAATCTTCAACCCTTACATGCCCAGCTGGCCATGTAATTTTACGATCAAATATTTCTTTCCTAAACTTTATTATTTCGTATTTTTGAAAAAAATTACCATATATGTTAAGATTGAAATAATTCTTAATTCAGATACAAAACTGCAAATTTTATATTTTGTCTGTTTAACATGTTGACTGCCCAAGTAGGAGATGATAATTTGTAGTGTATCCTTTTAGCTGACAGAATAGAATTTGAGTTAGCTTATATGTGATTTGCTGTTTTCCTCCAGATTAGAATTTGTCTTTTACAATGACATTAATATGGATATTTGACTTCTGAGGAAATGAAAGTAAAGCTAATTGACAGGTACATTGTATTTAGCCCAGCTCATATGCTACGTATGTTTTGTAGCTTGGCAATCAACGTCTTAACACTGTAGGACAAATTCAAATGTTTTTATTTATAAACAACAAAAATAAAACTGGGCAGGTAAAAATTTTATTCGGGCATGTACTTTTTAGACAAACATGCCCGGCAGGGCATGTAAAATTTTAAAGATTTTTCCAGCCCTGCCCTTTGTATACATCGTAAAAAAACATATACAATTGAAGATCCCCTTCAATAATAGAACTTTGTGCTGCTATTAGTTTATAAATTAAGTTTTGTGCAGAAATTGAACCAAGATCGAAATTGTACGAAAATTTTGAGGCTAAACTTCTAATCAGATAGCTGGTGTTAGTTTTACTTTAATTTTTTATTAGCATCTAGCATGAGGCTGTTTTAAATGATTCATTGTGGTGACCTCACTAAAATTGAAATTTAGGAATTTTATTAAATGTATAAATGGATGGATAACATTAAGTTTTGTGTTTGTTGTTCATGTTTTGCATTGCTCAATATAATACCCAGTACTGATGTGTACTTTATTATTTATGAATAAAGTTATGAATAAGAGGTGTAAAATGTTACTTTTTGAAATTTTCATATTTCATATTATACAGGGTGTCCACTCCTATCGTGAACCAATAGCTAATTTCTAAACCGTTAGAGATAAGCATATAGTTCATTTGGGAAAAAATCTTCAAATTACGAAAGGAATTTTGGGTCTATTCAATGTTTTTCAAAAAATCAAATTTTGAAAGAGTTACGAAATTAAAAAATTTTATACAGCCCCCCAGTCCTATCAATCATATTTAGTAAAACATTCTTGACACTGTAACGTTTAAAACTAAAAAAGAATCACTCTTCTACGACAAAAATTGACCGAGTTATGACGTTTTGAAAAATCAAGATTTTGAATGATTTTGCATACGGTCCCTTCAGCGATCTCTGGATGATGTCATGAAATAATGCAAAATCTTGATTTTTCAAAACGTCATAACTCCAATTTTTTTGTGGTAGAACAGTGATTTTTTTTTAGTTTTAAACGTTACAGTGTCAAGAATGTTTTACTAAATATGATTGATAGGACTTGGGGGGCTGTATAAAAATTTAAATTTCGTAACTCTTTCAATATTTGATTTTTTGAAAAACATTGAATAGACCCAAAATTCCTTTCGTAATTTGGAGATTTTTTCCCAAATGAACTATATGCTTATCTCTAACGGTTTAGAAATTAGCTATTGGTCCACGATAGGAGTGGACACCCTGTATATTTGTGAACTCATTTTAAATACTTTAGTACTTACCCTATACAAAATTTTATAGCAAAATACAATTGCAGGTATAAAGTGTCTTTTTTCCTCTAATTAATTGCATATCAAGCTACTTATACTTCATTTAATTTCCTCTCTAATTTTACGTGATATAATATGAGATATTTTGTAGCCGGCACATTTAGTGGCACAAGACCTAGCAGCTTTGAACATTCAGAGAGGACGAGATCATGGTTTACCATCCTATAATGAGTGGAGAAAATTTTGCAATCTTTCTTCAGCTTCTACATTTAAAGATTTTGAGAAGGAAATTCAAGACAAGGAATTACTGAAAAAGCTTGAAACTTTGTATGGGCATCCAGGTTTGTTGTTTTATTTTTCTGCTCTTTTAACTTTTTGAATTAGTTATAGGTAAAATTATATTTTTTTATTAATTTAACATTGACTTTATTAGATGTTTGTTTTATGAATCTAAAATTTATGGACACTTGTGATTTAATTTATTAATTGCTGGACCCAAAATTACCTTAAAAAATGCTGCCATAAAGAAAAAGTCAAATTTCTTAATGGAAAGGAGATCCTTGGTTACTGGTTTAAGAGTGGAGGAGATCACCGATATTAAAAAAGAGAAAATTAGTTTCAAAAATGTGCATTTACTTCAATTTTATTTTTGTATTAAAAAATTCTATGTGAAGTTTCCTCTCTTACCCCTTCCTTTCTGTCCTTTGTTTCAATTTGAACAGTTTCTTATAATTTCTTACTTTTGTTCTCTAAAATTACACACATCTTTCCAAAATCAATAAGTGCTTTAAACCCTAAAAAGATTTAAATTTATTTTTAACCGACTTCAACAAAGGAGGAGGTTATACAATTCGTCGGAGAATTTTTTTTTTTGTATGTTATAAGATTACTTGAAGATGCCTGGACCGATTTCAAAAATTCTTTTTTCGTTAGAGAGGTCTTTCTTTCCAATTGGTCCCATCCTCTCGTGGTCCGGGTTCAATAACGGGAACCTGTAGAAATCCTTCGAAAAAGAAATTGGGATCACAGTAATCCTAATAATGACCATTTTGAACTCAAGGCTTCTCTAGATTGCATAATGAAATTCATTTCTATGGTCTTTTTGAAAATTTTAAACTGAGAATCTTTCTATGTCCTGCTTTTTTCTCCTGAACTCCAACGAACTGAAAGTAGTATCAGGTACTAATTGATTTGTAATTTTTCAGGCTTTATTAGTCTTAATTCACGTAAGGTTTGATAAAGGAATTCTGAAGAAAGTGAGGAAAATCTTAAAATTTTTTCTGAAATTTAAAGCGATTTGTCCTAAATAATTAAATATGAAATCCATTGCTACAAAACGTGATTGATATGAAAAGTAATAATAATGATAATGAGAATTTTGAATGAAGGCTTAACTGAAGCAAACATGAAACTCATTAGCTGGCCACGTACGTAATGCGTCGTAAAATCTTATGAACCGCGAGAATCTAGCGTTGTTTTGAAATATAAATTAGTTCAAAAAGCCGTTAATATTTAGCCTTTGATTAAACTAGTACACAAATAAATACCAGAGAATAACAAGAATTGTTTTTTAGTGTGAATCGTTTCAAATTTTAGACTCGTTGATTCTTTCTTTCTTTTTTTCCTTACATAGTTTATTTTATGAAGCATTTAGTTAAGAAAATTAGGTGAAGTTCTGTAATGGGGGGGGGAGGGGAAATTACCTTATTTCATATGTACATTTACACTAAAAAGAATAAAATAAAAATCTACTTATATTAAAAACTGAGTATCTTTCTATCTATGTCACGCTTCTTTCTCCTGAACGCCAATGAACTGAAAGTCGAACCAGGTACCGACAGATAGGTAATTTTTCAGGCTTCATTAGTTTCAATTTATATAATTATACGATTTTAATTAGCAAAGATATCAATTAATAAGTAGTCAAATTTAAAGCGATTAAGCCTAATAAATGATTAAACTTCCAAGACATTTTTTCTTACCGTTGCCATTTTGAATTAAAACGTTAATTAAATTATTGATTTAAAATTCCAAGATATTTATTTCTTTCCGTTGCGATTTTAAGGCAGGAATTCAAGTGAAACACGGACGATCGCAACTCACCAATGCAATCGCAAATTCCAAAATTTGGATTCAAGTGAAACGAATTCACTTGAATTCGACTTAGGCAGGAATTCAAGTGAAACACGGACGATCGCAACTCACCAATGCAATCGCAAATTCCAAAATTTGGATTCAAGTGAAACGAATTCACTTGAATTCGACTTACAGTAGCGGTTGCAATATGCGATCGCCTCGAAGCGACTGCAATGGTGTTTCACTTGAATTCGGCCCTTACAGTAGCGGTTGCAATATGCGATCGCCTCGAAGCGACTGCAATGGTGTTTCACTTGAATTCGGCCCTAAATTAAAACGTTAATTAAATTGAACTTTTTAAAATGAAAGAGTGTTATTTTTTCCATTGTCATTTTAAATACGTGTTATAACAAAGTTCTAACAATTGTTTTTATTCTAATTATTAATGACATATTTTTTCTCGGGTACCATTTTGAAAATGTGTTTTTAAATAAAATTGCAATTGCTGTTTTTAGAAGGGACTTTTTCTGGCTGCGATCCATAAGTAGTCAAATTTAAAGCGAATGTTTAATTAATAAGTAGTCAAATTTAAAGCGAATGTTTAATTAATAAGTAGTCAAATTTAAAGCGATTAAGCCTAATTAATGATTAAACTTCCAAGACATTTTTTCTTACCGTTGCTATTTTGAATTAAAACGTTAATTAAATTATTGAACTATTTAAAATTCCAAGATATTTATTTCTTTCCGTTGCGATTTTGAATTAAAACGTTAATTAAGTTGAACTTTTTAAAATGAAAGAGTGTTATTTTTTTCATTGTCATTTTGAATACGTGTTATAACAAAGCTCTAACAATTGTTTTTCTTCTAATTATTAATGACAAATTTTTTCTCAGGTACCATTTTAAAAATGTGTTTTTAAATAAAATTGCAATTGCTGTTTTTAGAAGGGACTTTTTCTGGCTTCGATCCAAATATTAAAAGAACTTTTCGTTTAGAATTTTGCAATTAATTTTACCGGAAGAAAGCGGTTTGGAAATAATTGTTTTTGGAAAGGAATTTTATTTGTAATTTAGGGAGAGTGCTAAGTATGCGCTACTTGACATGGTCTTTATTTTTGAGGAAGCATGTGCAAATAATTCGATTGATTCTTTGATGCAGGAAAGCTTTTTAGCGAGCCGCTTTAGCGGGGAGTAGTTTATTAAACTTTTCCTTGGTACTTTAAAGGCGAGCCGCCTTGGCGGCGAGTAGTGATTTGAAACTTTCCTCGCTACTGTAAAGGCGAGCCGCCTTGACGGCGAGTAAACTGTTTAAACTTTCCTCATTTCTTTAAAGGCGAGCTGCCTTGGTGGCGATTAGTTTTCTCAAACTGCCTTCACTACATTACAGCCCGTGCAACGCCGGGCTACGCAGCTAGTATTTAAAAAAAAAATTGAACCGACTTTAGAACTTCACTCGGCAAGTGCTCTAAAAAGTAAAAAATAATTTTATTCGTTGAACACCATCGACACTACATTTAAACAAAAGTTCTGAAGTCGGTGCAAAAACTATAGGTGAAATGATATTTAACTACAATTTGCCAACATTTTTCAGAGAAACCATTGAAAATTAAGAGCTGAATATTTGTACCATTACATAAATATATGGTTGTCAATGTAGTGTATGCGAATGCGATTAAAGAACCTGGATTCATTGCAATTTAAATCTACAGTTAAATTATAGTTTCATATAACTATTTAGTGTTTTTGAGCTGACTTCAAAACTTATGTTTGAATCTAGTATCGATGATGTTCAAAGAATTTTTTACTTTTTAGAGCACTTGCCGAATGAAGTTCCGAAGTCGGTTCATTTTTTTTTTTTTTAAATATTTTTATTAGTCTGGTATGCAAGGTTCTTTCATGCAATGTTAGCGGATTGCACAAGGGACATTATGCACTCCAACATGTATGGATCTGGTAACATTTTAAGCTAGTAAAGCCTATGCTGTTTTTAAAGAAGGAACTGAAAAATGTTGGCAGTGACCTCAATTGTGCCTTAAATTTTAGCCTCTGTACAGGCAACATAATTTGCGCTCTTTTTATGAACTGAGAGAGAGAAATCCCATTCTTTTTCCCAACTTTTAAATTTTTGTTTTCTTCTGTTCTGCTATTTTTAAATCAAGAAATTAATAATCTTACTGAAAAATTTTAAATTGAGAGTAAACCTACATAGCAGGTTGGCAAACATTTGAAACTGTACAGATAATAGATAGATGCAAATGCAAATGAGATGACTAATAACCTCTCCTTGTCAATTATAAAGCAGTCTGATTTATCATGTGCACTTTCTATAAGATAGCATCATTTGTGCAAGACTGTACTTAGAAAGTGTATGATAATTCACATAAACATAATTTTCCAATCAAAACAAAATATAAAAAGTAAACAAAAATAAGTAGTGTAAGGAATAGTACATTTTAATGGCTTAAAGAAAAGAGGATATGAATAAAAATATTTTTTATACATGTTTTTATAATTCATATGTCGTTAAGATATATCGCTATAACTAGGAAACGTTTCATAGATGCTATTATCTTCTCTCCCCCTCATACCAAAATATAAATAAATATGGTCGACTCTTGATATCTCGACTTAGTTTAACTTAAATTTCCGCTTATCTCAAAGTTTTTGGATAGTCCCAAATTGCTGTAAATGTCATTTTTTTCCTGTCAACTCGAAGTCACTCTTCTTAGCTCGAAGTTTCACCGTCGCCTTTTAAAAACACTTTTTGTCCTAATTTTTGTGCATTCGATTTTTAGACGCAAAATTAACCAAGCACTTGAATATTAAATGTCTGAGGAAATTCTTATTACTGAGGGCGTAATTTAATTTGTATGTCCCCGGTCAACTCATGATAAAGGAAAAAGCTGAAATGCACTTGTTAGTTCGCATTTTCTGAGAAGTTTTTTAAAGATAAGTTCTTTGCAGTGGCTCTATTAGAGCTTTGTACAAAAGATTTGAAAAGGCATCAATAATATAAACTTACCATGACTTATCCTTTGCCTGTTTAGTAAATAGAAATTGTCCTCATGCAGTGTCCTATCTACCCCTGGGAGAAGGCTGTATACTAGATGAATTCCTCACTTGAAGTTTTGCTGATAGCAAAGCTGTTGAATTTTCTAGCTGTTAGAAAAATGTGCAAAGAAAGTACAATTTTTAATGAATTCTTTGTTTTATCATTAGTCCTATTTTTGTACTTCTGGATAAGAAATCAAAAGTTTTTGTTTATTTCTGTGGCATTTGTATGTGTGTTTTTCTAAGTACAACCACAAGTGTCTAATTTTAAAAAAAAATTAATTTTCGGTAACTCGAGCTTTAGTTATGTCGAATATTTTTCTTGGTCCCTAGGTCTTCAAGATAACAAGAGTTAATAAGATTAATAAGATAACAAGAGTAATGTATATATTCTTTAAAAAATAATTTTTGGTTTTAATGGTTTTCAGGTCTATGCCTTTATTTTGGGTCAATCCATAAAATTCAAAGCTCCAATGTATCTGTTTTATTGCATATTCAAAGATATTTTTAAAATGTCTAAATTATATTTATTCTTTCACCCAAATGTTACATTTTATTTGTGATTTTAATTTTGTTTGCAGTCAACTTAAATATTACATTTATTTACTTATATATTTATCAGATAATGTTGATCTCTGGGTTGGAGGAATCAGCGAAGAGTTAAAGGAAGGAGCGAAAGTGGGACCTACCTTACTTTGTCTACTTATAGACCAGTTCAGACGTGTCAGAGATGGAGACAGGTATGGTGTCAAGCAGTTGTTAAGTTATTTTGCTTCTAAACAGTTTGAATTTTGAACAAAATATTTGTCCAATCTGGTAGTGTTAGTTTCATAGGCGCTGGGTATCTGCTGCGTTTGGAGTTTTCACATACATGACTTTCCATGTTTTTACATAACTTCTGCTTGAAACTTTCCATGACAAATGGAATGCAGTGTTTTCAAAAAAATATGTATTTTTACACGAATTGGTGCTTTGTAATAATTGAACTTTGCATATATGTTTCTGAAAATTTAAATTAAAGTGTAACATAATAAGATGAGCTACTATAATAAGTAAAGAACAATTAATGCAACATGGTATGAGTTTCATATTCTATCACTGTCCTAAACAACCTAAAGTAACTCTTTAGACATAATACTTTTTAAAATATTTTAGATACCAATGGGAAAAATTAATGATAACTTTTGTGAGCAATACACACTTGAATCAACTTTGCTGCAAATGGATTAGAATTTTCCAGAGGAAGAGCATAGTTCTCGAATTTCCTAGTAAACAGTATCAAGTGAGTTTTAAGGAAGAAACTGCAATCAGATTTCAAACATGCATAAATTTTACATCTAATTAGTAAAATGTACTACTTTAGTACGTTATAGCAATCAAAATCTGGAACTAAATGATAATTTTGATTTTTCATGACTAATTTTGGTCATGATATGCAGATGCCAACCATCTTGTTTTGTGCCTTTTTTTAGCCTGGGGAAAAAATGTATAGTTGAATTTACCCAGCTTGGGTATGGGGACACTTTTGTGTTTTTATGCATTAATATGCATATATTTGTTTTTTATTTGACTTGCGTGTAATGGTTCAATAGACTATTCTGCACAAGACAAAGTTTATTTTCTGATTTTTGGTACAGAGCCATTTGGGAGAAGGCTCTGCGTAGAAGTCCTACCTTCTGTGTAAGGACCTGTACAAGTCCTAGTTTCTTGAAGAGGCGATTGTCCTGCTTCTGCATACCGAGTAGAAAAAATCGGGGCAATAAGCTCATATCAAGAAGCTTAGTAAGAAATAGACGTAGACCCCAAAGCAGAATACTGCTAAATTTGGAACGTACGTCGCAGAACAAATACTTGAACTGCACAACAATTTTGTCCAAATGGGAGGGAAAATTCTGAAAAATTTTCTGCAGAAAGGCAGATTTTCTGTAACTAAAGATATATTTTGCAGAAACTCAGCACAATTTCTGCAGATCTCTTCAAATTTTCCTGCAAATTAAGCTTACTAGTCTGAAAATCAAAAAGTCGTAATTTTTTGCGACACTTGCAGGAATTTTAGATGTACTACAAACGGGACAAATCTAGAATTTGCTCAAAATTACATGTTTAGTTAAAAGATATCTGCAGAAATCTGGCTACACCTGTGTTATATACCTTAAGTGACCTTCCTCGAAGACTAATCCCTTGATGATTTGATATATAAGGTAAAAATTTTCAATTCAGCATCTGTAGCCATCACTTGGTTGCACTATTATCCATGTGCTGTTATTCTGAGTGAAAACATTGCTTCTAATGAAGTATTAGAGCACTCAGAGCTTCTTGATTTTGGAGGAACAGAGGCAGCACTTTCAGCTGCCAAGAATGGAGGCATAGTACAGGGTTTTTCATTTTCTGTCAAGAATGTGTGCCTGACATTTTAATTTCATACTTTTTTCTGCAGTAAGACTGTGTACTGAACAAATAAACAAATATTTCTTTCATAGACGTGTATAAATTAGTTTTGATTTTGGGATCCGTTTTTAAAAAAAGGTCAGGTTTCTACAGACGCGTAGTGCTTGAAGTACTTGCAGAACAATTTTGGTCAAATGATTTTATGATGCATAACATCACGAAGTATTCTGCTTTCGGGGACGTAGAACCCCCCTTAACTTCAATTTTTGTAAGGGAGAAATTTTTCAACTTGCCAAATGAAACACTGAATTTTGCTGAATGATAAAACGTGAGCTCACAGAGATATCTGCATCTAATGAGAAAAGACATTATTGAAAAAGTTTTTTCTTTTTATTTTCGCATCGTTGTCTGCAAACTTGCCGTATAAGGATTTTGGAGGTTGCACCTCCCCTGACAAACACCTTCAAGTTCCAAGCTGTATGCATTTCTGTTGAGTCGCTAGTTGAGAAAGGTATTTGTAAACCATTAGAACATAATAAGTGTCTTAAAAATGCCTATGTGTTTTCTACTTGTTCAACTAGTATTTAAAAAAGAACTATTGAAAAGATAGGACTTATGGATATTACAATTAAATAGCTAAATAGAACAAATTTTAAATAATTGAATTAGTGAGTGTGAGTGCTAATTAGGAATTTTCAGACTTATTAATTGTTTTCAGTTAAACATCCCTATTATTTTCTTTCATTATGAAGCCACAAAATTATCAAGGTTAAGGAAAGGGGCAGGAGTTTGTTTTTAAGCAAATAATAAAAATGTGTTGAATTTTTTGTTTAGGAATCAGTGAGTAAGTTATTTAAAAGAAAAAAAAAGATATATTAATTGGAAATGAAAAGAAATAAAGCACTTTAAATTTCAAATATATAACCATTATTTTGCAAAATTATTGAATTTCTTAGCCGAGTGTAAAAGAATTGTTTTTGACTAAATTCTAGGTTCTGGTATGAAAATGAAGGAATTTTTACTCCAGATCAACTCATTCAAATTAAACAGAGCTCCTTAGCTAGAGTTTTATGTGACAATGGGGACAATATCACATTGGTAACAAGAGATGTTTTTGCCATACCTAAATTGCAAGTGCCAAATTTTGTTGACTGCTCTACAGTTCCGCAAGTTGAACTCAGTGTATGGACAGAGTGCTGTGAAGGTGAGAAAACACAATGTTCTGATGCTACACATGTTTCTATTTTTTAAAAGTTTATTTTATTAATTAGCCAAATTTAAAATATTTGATATGGACACCACATATATTATTTCTTTATGTGCTTATTAAAAAGGATATTTTTAATCTTTAAGAAATTAATTCCATTGAAATCTGAAAGCAGAAATCTTTTTGAAAAATATATAACTTCAACTGTGTGAATAAAATAATAAACCGGATAATAGCAGGTTGCCAACTCAGGGAATGACACGAAATATATTCCTTTAATTAAATAGTTACATTGAGTGAAGCCTTAGGGACAATATCCTTGTACCAAAACAACTTCAGTTAGTTTTTGTGGCAAATCAACACTAAGATCTTTTTTGGAAAATCCAACTGCAACCAAAAAGGTTAGAGGTAAAAAGGGACACTGTTCAAGTTCTAGCTACAAAATTTTCGTTTATTAAGGGATTACCCTCACCTAATAAGTTGATAATTTGGATTTTAGCAATATCTTTTTCACATTAGTATTTTTGCATACTTTTGAATACTCTATTTATAAAAAAAATATTGAAATATATCAATTATTATTATTTGAATGTCATTGTTGTGATATTTTTAGAATGTCAAGCTCCAGAGAGTAATAGTGTTAACAACCACTTAAATTCTCGCACTCGAAGATCATTCATTGAGCGATTGGATCATCCTACCAAAGAGTGGAAACCTCTTGGAGATGCCCCAGCCGTGAATAATACATTAACTGCATGGGAAGAACATGATTTTGATGTCATGGAACAAAGAATAGAAGGAATTGAAGAGCTTATTGGGAAGTTGGAGAAAACTGTGCAGCGATTAGGACGAAAAGTAATGATAAAAAGAATGTTGTTCACCAGGGACTAAAGTGGCACATCTGGAAAAAAAAAAACTATTAGAAGAAATATAGGTTTTACATAGTACTACTTTTAACTAAATTATTCTTTAAATACTGTGATCTACGCCAAGATTTAAAATGTAATGTTTACTGGTTGATTTTTGTCCTTTAAATTTGTAGTGCATAGCTAAAATTCAATGGCTCAGTGGCAGTGCTTTGCGCCTCCGTACCACAGACCCAGGTTCAAATCCTAGGCTAGGCACAGTTGACTTAGTCTTTCATCTGTTCTGTTGGTCGATAAAATGAGTACAATGTGTGCTTGGGAACTAAATCCTGGAGGTTACATGTCAGGTTGTCCACCTAACCTGAATATATGCCTTGCACCCCAAAACCCTAGGTCATGAACACTAAAATGGGTACAGTTGCCCCCCCCCCCCCATCTATTGGACCGCTGAGTTTAGTTAAAACCTAAAGTTAGAAATATTTCTTCTGAATTGTGAAATTTTAATGATTTGCAAACATTGTTTATCTTGTTTTTATGCCACTATGCATCAGTTATGTATCAACAAGCTTTGTGTCGGTACTGTGGCATGCAAAAGCAGGTTTTAAATAAATGTGTTTTTTTTTTTTTCAACTTTTTGGAGATGCCACTATTGTCAACGGTGAGTGAAATGTATTACTAAATTTGTATGTGTGTGCACACAAATCTTGTAATACATTCCACAATTTAATTCTGTGCTTTTTATTTATATTAGATATTTATGCTCTTTCTGTAAACTAATGTACCCAATAAACTTTAGGTAAGAAAATTGGAGGCTGAACGCAGAGCTCAAAACGAAGGAGCATGTTTTGATTCAGATAGAATAAAGAGAAATTCTGGCGAGACATGGAAGCCAGATAAATGTACCAAATGTCATTGCGAGGTATGAATTACTCAATTAGAATGAGTTAGGACGCTTTTTTTAATTTCGAAGCTAACACACAACCACAATAAAGGGAAGGTTTTCACTAAAGAGCTCAAATATAAAAGTAAAAAATAGTCTTGTTTAAAAGTACCTTTTTTAGAATCACATCGTAAACTTGAGAACATATTTTCCTTTTTTATGGAGGTTTTCATAATAAATGAAACCACCATGAGACTTCAGAGCATCATGGTTATAAGTGCTGAACTGCTAATCATGAGAGCCCAAAATTATTTTCAAATGCGTATATTTTTATTGCTTTTCACGTTAGTGCACATAAATGCATAAAGTGGCAATTTTTTTAATATGTGCATACTACGATATTTTTTACTTATTTTTACATAAATAGCTTTAGAATTAAAGCTTTAAAATTTAAGCTTTAAAATTTTTTTTTAATTAAATCTTTGGTTATTCACAAAAATTCTGAGGAGCTTTGAAACTTCCAGTAGCCAACAAAAAAAGAAAACGGATCCCGAAAGAAAAGTTATTCAATTTTTTATTCTCATTACGTGTTTGATTCCCAATGACGGAAAAATTAAAATTTTACTACTACGTTTTCAACTGTGAAAACAGAAAAAGTATGCACGAAATTAAATAAAATTCTTAAAATATAATTCAGTAACATTTGTGAAAGTTGAAGTGCTATTTTCATCTTTAGAAATAATAGTAAGTGGGTCATTCCACGTCAAATCAACCACAAAAATGGGATTTTAACACCCACCATCTCGGATTTTGATGAAACTTGGTATACTTCCTTCCTTTGTAGTCATAAGCAACCCCCTAAATTTTTTTCTTTCTATCTCTATGCGTTTTGATTTTACAGCCTGTTGAAATTTTGCGATTTTGCATTTTTTGTCATTTTCGAGACACATAAACTGAGCTGATGTTGTTTATGAAAAAAAATTGTACCTGGGTAACTAATGGTTTAATCTTTTAAAAATTTTTTACAGAAATTGTGAAGACTTTGAGCATGTAAATAAAAAATACTACAATAGTCTAAGTCTATATGAATTTTTTTAAAAAAATTTCAAAATTGAAAATTTTGAACTTTTTTTGTCAAAAAAAGGCTTTATCAAAATTTTAAATTTCAACATGAGGGTCGTCTTTAAAAATTCTAATTTTTTTTTTACATGATCATGGATATGTACTCTAATTTATCCAATGAAATTTTTTTTGGGTATTTTAGGGATTCAACCCCCCTCCCCCCTCTTATTCTAGAAAAGAAAAACGTAAAACATCACACAAACAAGCTCTTCCTCCTATTTAAAAACAGAATTGTCATCAATTAACACACAAATTTAAACATGAAGTATGTTGAATATTCAACTAAAAATTAAAATTAATTTTTTTTTTCAGTTGAAATAGTTTAAATAATTTAATAGAGGAATTCTGGAAATAAGATATCATGAAATTTAATACTTGCCCACAACAATCGACTCAGACAGATTACTAGATTGTAGTCAAGACAACTTAAAAATTATAAATTTAGCTTGACACTAAACCACTAATTATGCTATTTCCAGCACTTTCTGGACTCCCCCCCCCCCCCCCATGTTTGAAAAAAAAATGTCTGAATTACTTTTACTTCAGTGCAAAGAAATTTTCATCTTTCTTTTTCTTGAAATAATATTGTAGACCCCTTAAGAAATAATATAGCCAACTTTTTGGTAATATTTTTTAAATTAAGTAAATTACCTTTCTTTCACTCATAGCAAAGTAAGATCAAATTAGTATACATGCACATCTTTTATTCTTTACTTTGAACTTTTATCTTTTTTTATAATGAAAACTAGAACTTTATGCAGATTTTTTTCCTTTCTGCCTAATCATATATTTGTCTCCTCTTCAACAGTTTTTTTTTTTTTTTTTTTTTTATGAAAATTCAAAAGTAAATATGAACTGGAACTACTTTTGTCCAGGTTTTTTTTTTTTTCTGGCTTTAATGCCTCATCCACTGTTGGAGGTCTAATCAAGTGCACTTCAAAAAGTGCAATAAATTGAAGAGAAAAGATACTCATAAAATATATGATTGCTTCAAAATAAAAATGACTTAAAACATACTGATCTTGATAAAATAAATGCAGCAGATGGGAGGAATCAAGAAAAATAACTAATTCACACAAAAGCAGGTCTCAATCTCACTGCCATAATATAAACTTACTAAGTATAAACTATACAGCTTGCAGATCAGCTGACATGAGATGACAGCTGATCCCTTTTTATGAGCTAGGAAAACACCCATAAAATTAGGGGGATGACAGGCAAATGTCATTTGTACAAATGCAAGTTTATTAGGAGCCATTTATGATCACAGATTTTTTTTTTCTTTTAAGAATAAAAGGGATCAAGCAGTGAACATATGAAGCACTTAAGAAAATAGAACATTTTTAGGGGGAAAAGAGATTATTGCAAAACCTTTTGATTGTAAACAGTTCTTTTCATGATTCTAAACATTTTGAGCTCATTATAATAATAAAACAAAGTTGAATCAAACCTTTTCTGTTTTATATCATTGGTTCAGAGTTAAATAAACAAAACCAGGTTTTAGTTTGATACTTTATTAGATGAATGAAACAAGTTCAGAGCTGAGAGAGTGTCTATTTTTGAATTTGTATTTCAGTCTGTCTTTGCTTAGTTGCTTAGAAGAACCATTGCTGATCAGATATAGTATTTTACTTGTGTTTTCAACTAGATTGTGTTTTAACAAATGATTTAGTATGGATGTATCGATATGCAGTATAGGAAAATTAACTGTAAGTGAATGTCATAAATTAATTTTCACTCATGACATAGGAATAAAGAATATCGATTGTTTAAGTGAGGAAGAAAAAGAATTATTGAGTGCAAGACTTGACTGTGAACTAGATTCAGTTCAAAATATTTGCTTTCACCACGAAAATGTATTCTTGAAGAAGTATAAATTGAAACACAAAGTTTGTAGTGATCCACTGAAAAGGCATAAAGTACAAATCAAAAACTCCCTGCGTCCTGTTACTTTGCAGCAATCTAAATGTTTAACTGAGAAAGGGTTAAAAGTGAAACCAGGGGAAAAATTGTGCCGTAACTGTAGAGAAATCATTTATAAAATTGATGAAGACTCAATTAGCTGTACAGTAGATGACTGTAATTACTTAGAGCAGGAAGATTCCGAATCAACGGAAGAAAGCAGTCTACAAAGAGAAGAAGCCAAAGAAAAGCTTAATAAATCACTAAATGAGATGGAATGTTCTCCTTTAAAATTGCATGGATTAGGTGAGACCAGTAAGAGATCTTATGGTAAGAGAAAATATGAAGAACTACAGAAAAATGTTGAAGATAATTTTAGAAAAGTGCTGAATGTAAATGTATCATCTGCAAAAAAAGAAACGGAAAAAAATGTGTCGGAAAAAGCAGCCGACATGGACAAACTGGTTAAGTTAATGAAAGAACGTGTAAAATGTGTCCCTAGGAATAAGCAAATACAAATGCTCACTATTCCAGCTGCCTTATCATGGCCAAGAAAAACAACTGAGAAGGTATTTGATGTCTCAGATTATTCTGTTCGTCAAGCCCAAAAACTTTTTAAAGAAAAAGGGTTTTTAGCTGAACCTGAGCCAAGATGTGGCAAAAGGCTTCCACAAGAAACTCTTGATGTGGTTCGAAATTTTTATCAAAGTGATGAACAATCACGATTAATGCCAGGCATGAAAGATGTTATCAGCATAGGAAAAAGTAATTACCAGCAAAAAAGGTTGATTTTATGCAATCTTAAAGAGCTATATTCATCTTTCAAAAAAGAATTCCCTGATATTAAAGTAGGTTTTTCAAAATTTTGCTCTTTAAGACCAAAATGGTGCGTGTTAGCAGGGTCTACTGGTACCCACAGTGTATGTGTTTGTACTCTGCACCAAAACTTAATACTACTTCTCCACGCTGCACAAATTAATGATGAGTATAAGGATATAATAAAATTACTATTGTGTGCAGAGTCAAAAAGAGAATGCTTCTTCAGACATTGTCCCGATTGTCCTGAAAAAGCTACTTTAATTAATTACCTCAAATCAAAGTTTTCTGAATATGATGGCAATGAGAATATCGAATTTTCACAATGGGTCTCTACAGATAGAACTCAAATGATCCAAAACACTGCTTCATTAGATGATTTCATAGCTGATTTGACAAATAAAATTGACCTCCTGATTCCTCACTCTTTTGTAGCAAAATCCCAGTCATCATTTTTGAAGACATTAAAAGAAAACAGTCCTTTTAGTACAGCAATAATATTGATGGACTTCAGTGAGAATTATGCCTTTGTGATTCAAGATGAAGTTCAGGGCTATCATTGGACATCAGAATCATGCACTTTGCATTCAGTGTTAATTCATTACACAAATTCTGAAGGGGAGAAAATGGTATCATCTCATTGTGTTATTAGTGATGATTTGAAACATGATGTAGGAATGGTGTACAAGACTCAAGAAAACATTTTGAAGTATGTTAAAGAAAAGCTTCCATACATTGAGGAAATACACTACTTTAGTGATGGTTGTGCAGCACAGTACAAAAATAAATACAATTTCTTTAATCTTTGCCGCCATCAAAATGATTTTAACTTGAAGGCTATGTGGTCATTTTTCGCTACCAGCCATGGAAAATCAGCATGTGATGGTATTGGTGGGGCTGCCAAACGATTAGCTAGAAAAGAGAGTCTGCAACGACATCTCGATAATCAAATTATTTCTCCCAAATTATTTTTTGAGTTCTGTGCTGCACATATTTCCGGCATCAACTTTCATTTTGTGAGCCGAGATGAGTTACAGCTAACTCGTTCAATTTTGGAAAAATCTTTCAAAGATCTTCAGACACTTCCTGGAACTCGAAACTTCCATAATTTTAAACCACTAGATGCCACAGGCAAAATAGAAGCAAGAAGAATAAGTAATGATGAAGAACCTGCTCTTACTTTTAATTTAAAAAATACTCCACAATTTTTTCTAAATATGGATACTTTATACCCTGGATGCTTCATTGCATGTATTTATGACAATTTATGGTATTTTGGAATGGTCTCTGAAATCGACCAAGACGAAGGAGACCTTCTAGTGAAATTCTTACATCCAAATGGACCTTCCCCTTCATTTTATTGGCCTAGTTCTGTTGATATATGTGGAATTCCATTTCCTCATGTACTCAGTGTTGTGGAACCACCACATACAATAACTGGAAGGACATACACCTTTTCTAATGAATGCATGCTCTCAGTGGAAAGGGAAATGAAAAACAGACACATGTAGAAGGAAGGAATATAAGAATTATGAGCTGGTATTTATAGAATTTATAATATTTTGGGTAAATTGCTTTGTTGTAAATTAGAATTGTGTGAAAATTTTATTTTAATGTTGACTTAAATTTTCATTATGTGATATTCAGTTTATTACGAGATAACCATAAATTAAAATTAATACAAAACAACAATATTTTAAATTACTAAAAAAAGTAAAAACTATTCTTAATAGCAAAAAAAGATTTTCTGAGGTTAATTAAAACTATAAAAATTGAGCCATTAATTTTGTGGAGCATAAACTGATATTTTAAGAAAAAGGAAGATGTATTTTTGCGTAGCACAGAAGTAAAAGTAATTGAAAAAAAGTCTCACAGTATTTTTTTTTTTTTCAAGCATGGGAGGGGGGGGGGTTGGTCCAGAAAATAGCATAATCAGTGGTTTAGTGTCAAGCTAAACTTTTAATTTTTAAGTTGTCTTCACTACAATCTACTAATCTGTATGAGTCAATTGTTGTATGCAAGTATTAAATTTCATGATATCTTATTTCCAGAATTCCTCCAATTTAAACTATTTCAACTGGAAAAATAATCTTTAATTTTAATTTTTAGAGTTTGAGTTGAATATTCAACATACTTCATGTTTAAATTTGTGTGTTAATTGATGACAGTTCTGCTTTTAAATAGGAGGAAGAGCTTGTTTGTGTGATGTTTTACCTTTTTTCTTTTCTAGCATAAGAGGGGGGAGGGGGTTGAATCCCTAAAATACCCAAAAAAATTTTCATTGGATAAATTAGAGTACATATCCATGATCATGTAAAAAAAAAATTAGAATTTTTAAAGACGACCCTCATGTTGAAATTTAAAATTTTGACAAAGCCTTTTTTTGACAAAAAAAGTTCAAAATTTTCAATTTTGAAATTTTTTTAAAAAAATTCATATAGACTAAGACTATTGTAATATTTTTTATTTACATGCTCAAAGTCTTCACAATTTCTGTAAAAAAATTTTAAAAGATTAAACTATTAGTTACCCAGGTACAATTTTTTTTCATAAACAACATCTGCTCAGTTTACTTGTCTCGAAAATGACAAAAAATGCAAAATCGCAAAATTTCAACAGGCTGTAAAATCTAAACGCATCAAGATAGAAAGAAAAAAATTTAGGGGGTTGCTTATGACTACAAAGGAAGGAAGTATACCAAGTTTCATCAAAATCCGAGATGGTGGGTGTTGGGGTGTGGTTGAACTGACATGGAATCACCCAAGTAGTAAAAGCCAATATCTAACCATACGGAATATACTATAATTTATTACAGAAAAAGTTATTAAAGTGCATACCATTTTCTATGTGAATTGAATGAACATTTTTCGCCTAAATAACAAAATGCAAAAGCATAAAAAGCCACAAAAAATTAGTTGAGACAACTTTTTTCTTTTTAACCTTTAAAATCGGTGGTACACATGCTGTACTGCAAGTCTTTTTCCCTTTGAGGACGGGGTTGAAATCTTCGCTTCTACATTTTGGAACGGGATTTTGCCAAGAGTTCCTACTCCCTTACGGCTTTGTTTTCAAATTGCAAAGTCATAAAACCTAAGTGCTTGCTGTTGCACCTTCCCGTTTTCAGAGGAAAAGGGATCTACGGTTCAACACTTGTACCGCCTGTCTCGAAAGGAAAATGTCGTATACGAATAGTCCGGATCCAAAAGGTTAAGTGAAAAAATATATATTTGTGTGCATTTAAGTATTTTAATGTGAAACACTAAAAATGTTTTGTTTAACAAAATCTTTGTTAACCAGTGTAATTAAATAAAAACTTAATTGTTAACCAGTGTGCTTGGATGCAATATTGCTTCAAATGAATCAACTTTATTTTACTAATCAATGTTTTCTCTTTTAGAACACTCAGACAACTTGTTGGATTGAAACATGCAAACCTAGTCCATGTAAAAATCCTAGAATTTTTGAAGATATCTGTTGTCCAGTTTGTTAAATATGTTTGAAATAGCTGTACTACTGCCAGCGGTTTTGTGTGATATTTAGGATTTGTACATAAGAAAATGCCTTAGCTTCCTCAAGTGCCTTCTGACAAACATTGAGCTAACTTAAGTGTGCTTGTTCTCACGTTTTTCCTTAATTTATTTTTTCATTCAGCAGAAATGAAAAATAACTTTTTGTTGCACTGAAAAAATATGCGAAAGATTTTGTTACTTGTTTACTTTGCCTCAATTTAAATTTGATTGTGTAAAATATGTGTACATCTTTCAATCATCATAAGAATGATCTATATTTTTGTAGTCTCTGAAGTCCAATACAGTATTAAACAGTGTATTTAAAGTTTAGTTAAAAATTTTTCATAATGTAACTATTAGATATGAGTTTAAATTTTATGTCTAAAACACCCAACATGAATTTTTGGGGAGTTGGGAGAATTAGTACTGTAGTACTCATTAAGTTACATGCACTTATTCTGAGAATTTGCAAGGAATGAGATTCACTTTTGAGATCATCTAGACAAGTTTCTTAAAATATGCCAAATATGTTATTTCAACTAAACTGTATGAAGCGTTTCTTAAAATAAAATTTTTTTCTTAAAAAGACCAATCAATTTTGTCATTTTTCCAAGGTAAAGTTGGGTTGACACTTGTATTCTTTTTCTGCTTTTCTTGAAAAGTGAAAAACTGATATTTACCATAAAGGGGGGAGGGATACCGTAAGAGGGAAGAACAAACAAATTATAGGGGAAGAAAATATCTCTGATTTTTATGTTTGCATTTATAACTTAAAAAATATGAATAAAAAGGGTGATATTGCTGTCATACAGAGAACATGTCAGGTACATATTTCATTTATATTTTTTTAAAGTTTTTATATCTAAAAATCAAAGTATAGGTCAGCTTAGTTTAAGATCAATATATATCTACAAGTTATGAAGTGTTCAAGCAATATTTGGCAAGTCATAAAAAGAAGAATTTGCATAATTCTCTAAAAAATTTGAAATTAGTTTTATTTGATGTGGCTTGAAGCATATTTCGACATTTTTTATTTCCAAAAATAAATTCATCCTTTCATGATTTCAAGTTTCAACTTCAATGTGATTTTAAAACTAGATAAAATGGGTTTTTCCAAAAATTACTCTGAAAATTGAATAAGTGTGATTGTTCATCATTTGAAGGTGACAGTGGGGAGAACTCATAATAAATAGTACCAGGAAAACATTTTCTGAAAAAAATTTAACTAGAAAAAATGATTATTATAATACATTCTCAAATTTTGTAAATGAATCTATTCTTTTTACAAGCATTACAAGGAACATTCTAAATGCATAGATAAGTAAAAGTATCCACAACGTATGGCACGAATCAAGCAATCATTGTTGAAGTCGTAGTTGAAGAAACTGGTTGCTCTCCAACAAATTTTGTGTGCTTTCCTGTAGCAATTATTTGTCCTGTGATTTTATTTTTCACATCAACAGTCAAAAATGCTAAATTTTTGCCGACTTTCAAAATATTGCCTTCAATAAAAAGTTCATCCCCAATGTTTGCTGGACGAACAAATCTGAAACAGAATTTAAATCATTATTTTATGAGATTAGGAAATCAATTATGCAGCGAGTATAAGCAAACATTTAATATTGGAATTCTAATTTTGTACATTTCTGTACCTCAGAACCAGACTAACGTAAGTCCATTTTCGTCATTTTTCAGTAGAGGGGAAAAACGATGTATTAGACGATCGTTTTTCCCCTCTACCGAAAAATGATGAAAATGGACTTACGTTAGTCTGGTTCTGAAATACAGATTTATAATGATGTACGGGTGTAAGATGGGAACAGTGAATTCTTAATACATACGGAAAGTAGTGGCAGGGTTTATACTTATTTTTAAAAATGAAAATTAAGGACTTTTTAAGGACTCATTGGAAAATATTTAAATAGCTTTAGGAACACAATTTCAAAATACTCAATGAATGAATAGGTACATAATGTTTTTAAAATGCCAAGAGATTTGCAACAGACTCTGATTCAAATGACAATGAATAATTATGAGCTATTCAAATAACTACCATTTCGAATAGCTCTTAAACGAGCGTCCTTAAACATAACCTGGCATTATACTTACAGATGACAGTGATCGCAATGGCTTCAGTGTTTGGAAGCTCACTTTGGAGCAGTCATATGTGCTTTTGGAACAGCTCCGTAAATATCAATTAATGATCCAATATAAAGCAATAACTGTACAAGGTTTCAGAAATTTGTAACAATGTTTTGAAGGAATTCACTGGAAATGACTTCTCAAATTTTTACTTAAGTATACATGTAGTTATACTTACACAAATTATTCAAAACTCGTGAACGTGTCATTGTTTCTAAATTTAATTCTCAAAACAGTTTTTTTTTGCTTTACAAACTTTTTAGCGTTAAAACTGCTTAGGTCAAAAAAATAATCGATTTAGAATTAAAATATGCAGCTAATTGCATAAGGGCTAAAGGTTTTGTTTTGATCATCCTTTTTCTAAACTTATGACAATTTTGAAAAGTATGTCTTTAAAAAAAGCCACTAAAACTACACAAGAGTTTTATTAAATAAATGTTAATAATGACAACTAAATCAAATTATCTTTCAGCTGAAGGGATAACAAATGGCTTGTGTTCGCAAATTTTGCAGAAGTTTTCACAGTCGAAAGTTTAAAAAAAAAAGAATTTTTAATTTGGATGAAAAACAATACGAAAGCATATGAGTTAAAGCTTTGCAGACCACTGAGAAGTTATCTAAAAGCTGAATTTTCTATTCCTGAAAAGGATGCAAAAAGATTGCACGCACACAACCTGACGCTATTTTCCGACATTTTAAAAGATTGAGACTAAAACAGAAATAATAATATAGACATTAAAACCAACGATTTCGGTGATAAATAAATAATAAAAAGGCGATTTTAACAACGAAAGCGTTTTGGCGCAACTTCGGAGCAAAGTAATCAAAAAATTGCGTTTTAGAGCAGGTGGTATTCGGAGGTACACATGGACTCAATTGGAGCAGCTTTGGAATCAATGTGATAACCTCTAAAAATGAACATTAATTATTTTTTCAATTAAGGAAAATTTTCCAAAAATTAAGGACTTTTTAAGGGTTTTTTAGGGATCTTAATTTTGCTCGATAAAATTAAGGGTTTTTTAGGGAGGTACGAACCCTGAATGGATCACGTGCTTTAAAATGTCTTTAACTGTCCAAAAGTATGTTAAAGCTAAGGGGATTTAAGAGCAAGAATCTGAGAAACTGTCACGCCTAGCATTATGAGGTGATTCATGACCTCTCAGATTTTCTCCCAAAAATTACCAAATGTTTATTATCTTATTGAAAGACCAAATCCAGAATGTTTTGCTCTAAAGTTGAGTTGTTTAATTTTTATGGATCCCTAAAGATGAAGGTGCGGCATCAAAAATTAAGCGGATTTTCAAGACATGGAAGTTGCTGTGAGCCAAAACTCTTCCCAGGAACTGTTTATAACTCCAATTTTCTTTTTGTATATGGAAAATTTTTTTACAAAAAATGTACAGGAAAAAATAAATTTTTTGTAAAAATTTTTTTCACATTTCGCCTCAAAGGACTCAACTGTTCTGTTAAGCCAAAGAATAGAGCATGACATTGGCAATAATAATAAATTTCAATATGTTGTTGGCAGAGGAAGTTATGACCGTTTGAATATTGGTAAAATATGACATTTTTCATATTTCGGCCTTACACAACTAAAAGCACGTTGAACTTTTCTCGGTTATTTATACATTATTTTAAAGTGCTTACACTGGTCTTTCAAACAACACTACTTTTGCCGTGCCAACTAAAATGTACAAACTGTTTTTAAACCTCAAAAACGCTAAAAAACGTCAAAAATGCCTTGTTTTGAGGGCCTTCACTGACCTTACGACAACTTACCACAAATTTAACATTCATTTTGTAAAGTTTCAACCTTCTATATTTCATTAACAAAAAGAAAATTGGAGTTAAACAGTTCCTGGTAAGAGTTTTGGCTCACGGCAACTTCCATGTCTTGAAAATCCGCTTAATTTTTGATGCAGCACCTTCATCTTGGGGTCCATAAAAACTTAACAACTCAACTTTAGAGCAAAACTTTCTGGATTTGGTCTTTCAATAAGATAATAAACATTTGGTAATTTTTGGGAGAAAATCTGAGAGGTCATGAATCACAGGCGTGACACTCTCTCAGATTCTTGCTCTTAATATAATCAATATGCATTTACTGCAATATTTGTAATGCATAAATACAAATATTGATTATTTCTAAATACATTTCTCTGAAAAATAATTGAAAGAGTTAATACTAATATTTTCAGAAAAAAAGTAAATTTGCCAATAACACTGCTATTAAAAATTTCCTGATTTAAAACTTGGTAGTGTTATGAGAAAAAAATTGCATAGCTACCAGAGTAACTAATTTGTTATATTTATAACTCAAAAAAATGCTTTTAAATATGTATTTTTTTTCGGAGGAAAAATAATGTAACTTTTTTTAAAGGTTCCTGTATGATATTGTTTTACATAATGTTCGAATTAAAAAAATTTAAATCCTAGATTGCAAAATAGTAAATTGTTGATATGCACTTTATATTTCAAACTAGTGATTTTTTAAAAATTTTAGTTATGGTTATTTAGTATCAGAGCATGAAATGTTTCTACGGTTATTTCATCACTAACTCAAGAGAAGAAAAACTACAATAAATTCTTTTTTCTTCAGTTGTCAAACTATCATTTAGTACTTTTAAGTCAATTACTGCACTATAATTTAAACACCCCCTCACGTGCACATCTTTGTAGAAAGTTTGGCTACTATCAATAACAAAATCGGTGACAGGAAAAAACCATGGGTGCAAGTTAAGCCATGCTTCCAAGACGGAAAATATTTGACCCCCCCCCCCCCCATGCATACCCAAGAAAATAAACATAAAAAAAATACATTTATTGTTCATTAAATTGTCTAAACGGTGGGCTTATTTTTTACTTTTAGCAGTAAGATCATAGTTTTAAGAAAAGTAATCGAGAGTGTGGGGGGGGGGGGGGATTTGACGAGCCTTTAGTTCAAAAAACCTATTTTTAGACGATGTTTAGTGATATTAGGAGAAGGTGGGGCAATTTTTGACTACGTTAGAGGAGGAGGCACAGAAAATGAAATCTTAAAAACGAAATTGTAGGCCATATTTGATGAAGTAAAGAGAAGGGAATGAATGGATGGGGTCGAAGAGAATCAACACCAACAAAGGATTTATGCCATTGCAGTTCATTTATACAGAAAGAGAAAGAAAGGCTTCGATACAAATAGTTTTGGATTGGAATAATGATTAAAATGTACTTTTAAAAAATCTGATTTTATATTCCCATCAGTTTTGTTTTCTTTGGAAGTAAATATT
This sequence comes from Uloborus plumipes, assembly GCA_038373865.1. Lineage (NCBI taxonomy): Eukaryota > Metazoa > Arthropoda > Arachnida > Araneae > Uloboridae > Uloborus > Uloborus plumipes. The sequence goes on from JAXGGA010001009.1 coordinate 159,990, forward strand.
GAAGGAATGAGATTGATTTTTTTTCCGTCCCATGGTCCGTCTTGGCGATTTTGTCAAGACGGAAATCCGTCCTGAGACGGAAGGTCTTGCATCCATGGAAAAAACGTCCCATTGGAAATGCATCTTGTACGAACAAAATTGAGGTTTTTTTTTTTACCATTTCCAGTGATGAATAGAAATTTTAGCAGCATTTGTTAATTTTTTTTTTTGCAACAAATGATTTTAGTGGAGCTTTTTTCTCATAATCTAGCTACTTAGAAACGTTTATCGCTTGATTTAATGGATTTTTTTTTTTTTTTGTAATTTTTGATATTATTAAACAGCATTGGATTTGCAAATACAGTCGAGCCCACCAGAAAATCGGTTAAAGGAATGTCCCGCTAAATATACATTTTCAATGTACCAAACCGTTATTGTGCATTATTTTCATCCCCGATAATGGAATATCCTGCTTCTTAGAATATTTTTAAGTGGCAAAATGGCTATTTTACTAAGCGGGCTCAACTGTATAAGGTCTGGTGGAGTAAAGTGGTCATACTTCAAATAAAAAGCTGTAGTTTACAAATAAATGTTCGAAGGAGTAATTTTTTTTAAATTTTTAAATTTGAATGTTTTCTCAGGTTTGAAAAAAGAGTAAAAAAAGCATTTCAACTTGCTGAAAAGTTGTTAAGAATTACTTTTCGGGAATCCGTTTAGCTCAAATAGAAGGAAAATATAAAAAAAATTAGAATGGTGTTTTTTTATTTATTTATTTTTAAATGAAAATTACGAGCTCTATCTGTCCTGCAAATTGAAAACAGCAGTTGCACGAATGTGCATAAAAATCGGTTGCATGTGAATATTTTTCCAAAAAAAGTGTTTTATCCCATGATGTATGTCCAGACATGTAACAAAATAATCTTAAAAGTTCATTAGACTTTCTATTATTTTTAATCCAAAAAAAAAATCCCCCCCCCCAAAAAAAATCCAATTTTTTGAGCCTTTTAAAGCAGGATCCCTTCTTAACAAAAAAAAAAAAGAAAAAAAACTATTGAAGGATTCAACTAAGAAACGACTGACCATACATTAACCTTTTAACTGTCATGCCCGAGACAGTCTCGGGCACAGCTGGTTTTCGAAAATGTCACACCCAAGTATTACTCGGGGTATTTTTTTTTTTTTTTTTTTGAGTGCATCGTATTGTTATACCCGAATATATATCGGGAGACGTTTATTTCGACTTCATCTCTTTGTCAAACCCGACTGTTTCTCGGGTTTGTGCTTGGAAAAGTGTTAAAAATCAAAATAACTTGACAGTTAAAGGGTTAACATTTGTTTGTTTTTTCCTGACAATTATATAATTACATAATTTACAATGAAATAGAATAAAATATAGCAAAAAAAATGTTGAATCAAGTCAATTTAAGAACAATTTTGTAGATAAAATATAACATTTCTTTGTTTCCCTCTAAATTACACCCCTTGTAATGAATTAAAATAAAAGATTGCAAATAAAGTATTAACAAAATTCAAGTTAGAAAAAATTTTTAATAATATTTCTTTCACTTTTCAAAAGAATCTTTTATTATAATTAAAAATTTAATCACTCACAGAAAATGATTAAAAAAAATTTTTGCACCTCAATTTTTTCCCTAGGGAACGTTATTTCTGAGGGGACGTTTTTTCCTAGGGGATGTTTTTTTCCTAGAACTAACAAAATCACTTACAATCACGAGTACAAATTGAAATTTTTAGTGAAGAATTGCAATTTCTATGTATTCAATATCTTGTATTCCTCCTTTCAGGGTTTTCCTAATTGTACAAAAAGTAAAAGTAGCCATTTGTAGTTTGGTACACAATGTTTAAATAGAAAATGATTTCAAAATGATTTTTGAAAAAGCCTAGGTAATTCTTCAAAAACCCAGGTGGGCTGGGCTTTAAAAAAAAACCGAGTTTTTTCAAACCCTGATCATTGATATATTAAAATGACAACATAAATGGTGTTTGTGTCATTAACTTTCTTCATTTCAGTCGGGCTTCTACACTTTTTTTTTTTTTTTTGAGGTAGGTAAATGCCCAGATAATTTAATCAAAAGCCACTTATAATTAAAAAAGTTCTTGAATAAAGTTAGAATTTTCAAATACAGTCGAGTCTAGAACACAAAGACTTCTAACTCAAATATTCCTTTATGGGTCTCAAGCTCTACAGAAGGTTGTGGGACCTCGCATGACTCGAATTACCAATAATTCAAAACTTTTAGCTGGTCCATATTGGGACTTCCAGTCATTAAGATATGGCTCTATCAGACAGTTAGACAAGATGCGTGAAAACAGAAAATAAATGAATAGATATTTATATTTCTAAGTTGAAACTGCAATTACTACAAACTACTAAGAGAAACTTAAAAGCTCACATTAAATGCAGTTCATTTACAAATTTAATGCTTTGAACTAGAAAAATATTACTAGTCCCATCTCTAATCAACAGTCATTACTTTAAAGCAGTGAGTAGCCACCCCTAAGCACTGGCTAAGGTAGAAACATGCCAACACATCACCAACTCTGTTATTTTGATCCATGGACTGCACATTTGCGCTTATTATGCACTCATTAGCAAAGAATACGAAAGTAACAGAGTTGGAGGCAAAAATCCTCTTATAAAGCAAAGAGAGCCAAAAAAACTGGCAACTAATGTGAAATTAGAATACCAGCTTTCTTTTCACTTTTGTCAAATCTTTTACTTTCATTTATAAATCTAATGTTTTTTTTTTCACTACTCTTTTAAAAGGAAAAATATTTTTAAAAAAATTATGTGTGCTTATGCATATGAAAAATTCTGCGGACAATGTCTGAAAAAAAAAAAGAAAGATGTGGAAACATGTTCAAGAACGCAATGTATTTACAGTACATTTTCAAAAAATTACTTACGACACGCTCATTTCAATGCTGACTCCAGGCCTTTCAATTTTGCTGAAGAGAGCCATGGTGGACACTGCATCCACCAGCGTTGATGTCAACCCACCATGCAAGAGCCCAGATCGATTTTTGTGTTCATTTCCAACTTTGAGTTCACACACGCATTGGCCACCACCAGCAGACATAACTTCTAGCTGATAAAAAAGAAAACACATATTATTGCAGTCTGGTTGAAAAACTGATGATCATATGAAGAACGATATGTAAAAAGGACAAAAATATATGTTCAAATATTCAAAAACTATATTTTTAAATCGCTTTGCTGGTTAAAATAACTAGTCTTAGTGTAGGGGTGCACAACCTGCGGCCCGCCGCGCAGCGATGTGCGCCCCGCGAGTGCATTTATTTATTTTTTATTTTTTTTTTGAGTTGGAAAAGAAAAAAAAAAATTCAAAAGGTTTTTTTTTTAACTCGAAGGGGGAAAGAAAAAGTAAAAAAAGGTTTTTCCTGATTTGATTTAACTATACACACCAAATAAAATCCTATAAAATTTGTTTGAAGAAAGATTTCAGGACTGCAGGGAAAAAGAGAAGACCTGAAAATTTCAATTTTCAATTACTAACAAGTGGACAGCAGACTATTATAGCTTCTTGGAATTGATTCAGCAAACCTAATAATTATTATACCATGACAAAAAAATTGAAAAAAAAAAAGTCATGTTGAAAAATGTTGCATATTTTTTAATATTTCTTTGTTCAAGGACTATGTTTCTAACTTGAATGGTAAAAATCCTACTTATTTGACTTTTAATATGTAAAATGTTTTGCAATTTTGACATATTTTTATATGTTTTCAATGCCATGTGCAAAGCATATTTTTAAGGCCTGTAATTTTTCAGCAATCTTTTAGCATAGGCTTTTAGGTTATGAAATTTCTTTCTATTTTTGGGTTGGTGCACAAAACAAACCATATTGAACATGAATACAAACGTATTTTTCAAAACAAATACAAGCATTTTTTTTAACCAACATTTTTTAATTTTTGCACTCACAACGTGGCAAATGGATATTTTTCGATCCAAAAGAAGTAAAAGTTAAATTATTCGGGAGTTTTTGTTAAGAAGCTGTTAAGAGATGGAGTTAGTTGCCTTGCTGACCTCCATGCTTAACCACAGAGGCGTAGCAAGGGGTGGGCGAATCGGGCGACCGCCCAGGGCCTACTAAAGGAAGATTTTTTTACACCCAGTTCCTGATTTAAAAAAAGGCCCGAGAGGCCTGATCTACAAAACCTTATCAATGACTAGGCCCAATGCTTTTTAAGGGCCTCCAAATAGTTGGCCAATGGCTGAAATTGTAAGGTTGACTAGATGGAAACGCAAAAGCATAATAGCCTACCCCAACTTGATGGATACTTACTCTTTGAAACCTGAAGTTTTCCGATATCAACACGAAAATACCCAGAATATCATTTATAGATATTTTCATTCATTTCATCTTAGTAGAATACCCATATGTCAAGGGGGGGGGGAGATTCATTCCCTCCGTCAAAATTTTCAATGTTTAGCACCTGATTTTTTCCAATATTATGACGAATATCGTCAAAAAGAATGCTTAACCCGAATTTCCCCCTGGAAGAGTGTTTTGGTCAAAAGAGCCCTTAGAATTGCCAATAATGTTAAATGCAAGGCCTCTGGGGGATGTTCTTCCCCTCTCTGCGGCAGATTTTATCTTGACCTCCTCCATGTTGCGTTACTGAAAGGATAATTTTAAAAGTGAAAATTCGTACACATCGTCAAAACTCCTCCAATACTCCGCTTCATTTAAGATTTTGTTTTGGAGGGCCCTTCAAACTCATGCATTTTGGAACTAAATTATTCAAAACTCCCTTCTTTTTTTTATTTAAGACAGGGTATCTGCTCAACCTGGACTTTTCAATTCCATGACTTTCCCTGACTTTCCATGACTTTTGCGAACTATTTTCCATGACTAAAAAAAAAAAAAAAAAAAAAAAAAAAACGAACTCTGCTTTGTTTTTGGAAAATTATGCACTTAATATTCTATCTTGCAAAGCAAATGACCAAACATGGCGACTGCGTTTCACAGCAACAGAAGTCTGCGTGTCACAGCAACCTACCGACACCCTCCTCCCACCGTGCTTCTCCTCAAACGTACTTTCTCGTAGCAATGAATTGTCTATCCATAAATTTTACTGTAAGTTTAGATCCTGATATGAGTGAGGCGAAATCCGACTTCAAAACGAAACTCGTTGAGTTCCTGCCCCCCCCTACCTACACGATTCTTTAAAATTCAACATCGTGTTTTAATTTGTTTTTCTTTTGCATAAAACTCCTCGATAGTCCGTGGAGTTAGTGCAAACATATTTCACTTCCGGATACCAGTCTGAAATTTTATGTGGGGCTTAAATTCACATAGGAGGACAAAAAAACGCCGGGAGACACTTGATCGGAGGTCAAGGTCATTCCGTGATGACGTCATCAAAATAGCCGCTTTTACAGGTAAATACGTTCGTTTAACTGCTAAAAACTCCATCATAGATTGAAATATTGCAAAACTCAAATATATCATCTGAAAGTTCTTTAAAAGAGCTATTTAGAAAAATTTAATTTTTCATTCTGAGGTCAAGTTCTCACCTGTAATGACGTCATCAAAATGGCCGCTTTTACAGGTAAATACGTTTGTTTAACTCCCCCCTAAAACTCCATCATAGATTCAAATATTGCAAAACTCAAATATATCATCTGAAAGCTCTTTAAAAGAGCTATTTAAAAAGATTTAATTTTTCTTTCTAAGGTCAAGGGCCCACCTGTGATGATGTCATCAAAATGGCCGCTTTCACAGGTAACTACGTTTGTTTAACTCCCCCTGAAACTCCATCATAGATCCAAATATTGCAAAACTCAAATGTATCATCTGAATGCTCTTTAAAAGAGCTATTTAAAAGATTTATTTTTTCTTTCTGAGGTCAAGGGCCCACCTGTAATGACGTCATCAAAATGGCCGCTTTTACAGGTAAATACGTTTGTTTAACTCCCCCTAAAATTCCATCATATATTTAAATATTTCAAAATTGAACTATATCATCTGAAAGCGCTTTAGAAGATCTATTTATAAAGATATAATTTTTCTTTCTGAGGTCAAGGGTTCACCTGTGATGACGTCATCAAAATGGCCGCTTTTGCAGGTAAATACGTTCGTTTAACTGCTTAAAACTCCATCATAGATTCAAATATTGCAAAACTCAAATACATTATCTGAAAGTTCTTTAAAAGAGCTATTTAGAAAGATTTATTTTTTCTTTCTAAGGTCAAGGGCCCAACTGAGATGACGTCATCAAAATGGCCGCTTTTACAGGTAAATACGTTTGTTTAACTCCCCCTAAAATTCCATCATATATTTAAGTATTTCAAAATTGAACTACATCATCTGAAAGCGCTTTAAAAGATCTATTTATAAAGATATAATTTTTCTTTCTGAGGTCAAGGGTGGAGGAGGTCACCTGTGATGAGCCCTTTCTGAGGTCACCTGTGATGAGGTCATCAAAATGGCCGCTTTTGCAGGTAAATAGGTTCGTTTAACTGCTTAAAACTCCATCATAGATTCAAATATTGCAAAACTCAAATACATCATCTGAAAGCTCTTTAAAAGAGCTATTTAGAAAAATTTATTTTTTCTTTCTAAGGTCAAGGGCACACCTGTGATGACGTCATCAAAAGGGCCGCTTTTACAGGTAAATACGTTTGTTTAACTCCCCCTAAAACTCCATCATAGATTCAAATATTACAAAGCTCAATATATCATTTGAAAGCTCTTTAAAGGAACTATTTAGAAAGATTTAATTTTTCTTTCTAAGGTCAAGGGCCCACCTGTGATGACATCATCAAAATGGCCGCTTTTACAGGTAAATAGGTTTGTTTAACTCCCCCTAAAACTCCACCATAGATTCAAATATTGCAAAACTCAACTATATCATCTAAAAGCTCTTTAAAAGAGCTATCTAGAAAGATTTAATTTTTCTTTCTAAGGTCAAGGGCACACCTATTGATGACGTCATCAAAAGGGCCGCTTTTACAGGTAAATACGTTTGTTTAACTCCCCCTAAAACTCCATCATAGATTCAAATGTTGCAAAACTCAAATATATCATCTGAAAGCTCTTTAAAAGAGCTATGTAGAAAGATTTAATTTTTCTTTCTGAGGTCAAGGTCTCACCTGTAACAGGGGTGATTGTGAGTTCATAAAAATATACCTGAAAGTTTTAAAGAAAAAGTGGGGGGGGGGGAGTGTTTTTCTAAAACCAAGGCCCCTATTACTAAGCACACCTAGTAATAATTAATTTCCTTTCATAAACTAACACATTTCATATATTCAAATAGTTTTTAGTCAAAATATTGTACATGCATTTAATTCAATTGTAAATGAGTAATAAAGTTACTTTTGAGCTGGTGATGAGCAATTATCTTCAAAAAAATATTTTAAGGCGAAAGCAAAAGTCTAACAGAATTGCTATTTGTTGTGCGAAAGCATTTATAAAGCAATGAAAGTTGCATTTGTTACATTTCATTTATTTGTCTCCTAACTAAGGGGAATAAGCATCAAAAGTGAGAAAAATTCGATTCTCATATCGAATGCAAATAAGGTAATTTAGTAAGGTAAAAAAAAACACTTAGAATTTACATCTGAACATTTCTATTTGATGAATATTATTAATAATTATCGGCATAATCATCGAAAATTCGAAAAAGAAAAAAAATCCGGAGGTGGGAAGATAAAAACATAATTAAAAATATTTTACTTCCGGTATTTTCGAATATGAAAATACCGGAAATCCGGTAAAATACCGGAACACAATCACCCCTGCTGTAATGACGTCATCAAAATGGCCTCAAATGACGTCATCACAGGTGGGCCCTTGACCTTAGAAAGAAAAATTAAATATTTCTAGATAGCTCTTTTAAAGAGCTTTTAGATGATATATTTGAGTTTTGCAATATTTGAATCTATGATGGAGTTTTAGGGGGAGTTAAACATACGTATTTACCTGTAAAAGCGGCCATTTTGATGACGTCATTACAGGTGGGCCCTTGACCTGAGAAAGAAAAATTAAATGTTTCTAAATAGCTCTTTTAAAGAGCTTTCAGATGATACAGTTGAGTTTTGCAATATTTTAATCTATGATGGAGTTTTAAGCAATTAAACGAACGTATTTACCTGTAAAAGCGGCCATCTTGATGACGTCATCACAGGAGTGCATGACCTCTGATCAAGTGTCTCCCGGCAGTTTTTTGTTCTTATATATGTACCTAAGCTCTGTACCAAATTTCACACTGGTATCCGGAAGTGAAATATTTCGGCTGTTTTTGTCGCTAACTCCACAGACTACGAAAGAAAAAGATTCAAACAAATTTTAAAAGAAAAAGGAATCAAATGAAGCGGGTAGGGGGGGGGGAGGAGACCAAATGTAAAAGGCAAATTTGCCTATGCCGGGGAAAAAAACATCAAAAAAACCATCGAGTCTATCTTTTTGTCGTTCAAGGTCATATTTTATCAGATGACGGAGTCCGCGCACATGGGCAGTTACACAAAATTCGCCGCTCACGGTTTTAACGTTGAGAATTCATCTGATTGGTCTAACGAAGTAGAATGACATGACGGCGGAAGTGTTTTCGTTCTTCCGAGATCGCGGGAACATTTTCAATTGGTCCGGAGCGCTAAAATCCATGATAAACAGTCAGTTTCCATGACTTTTGGACATTTTTAGCTGAAATCCATGACTTTCCCTGACTTTCCATATGCGCGGACACCCTGTGAAGACTATTTTCTTCTCTGTGACAGTTCCAGACAGATCAATTATATTTTTTTCGACTTTCCACATTGTAAGGAAAGCAGTGATTTACCAACAAAACATTCACACTGAAATTCAGGAAGCAGACCTACATTGTATCTTGGATGAGTGAGAATAGGTGTTCTTAAGAATCAATTTGAGAGTATTAAGAGATAATGTGTTTTCTTACTTAAAATCTAAATGAAAAATCTGAGAATGTGTGTGAGGGGGAGGGGGGCAGGAGTTCCGCCTGAATTCCTGAAATTCAAGGCATGTGCTCCCCTCCCCAGGGTTGTTTGATTTTGTCCGGGGCGGAAAAAACCGCCGGAAAAAACCTGGAAAAAACCGTCCCGGACAAAATAGTATTTTGTCCATTTCGTCCATTTTGTCCACTTTAAAGAAAATGACAGTTCTTGATTAAAAAATCCAAAGTTTAAAAGCAATGTTTTAAAATATTGATTTTTTTTCAATGAGGTACTTGTTTTATTATCAAAATTAGCACACATAATTATGTATACCAACAAATATTTAATAAACAACAAATGCTATAAAAATATAGTATCTGTATAAAATAAATGAATATTAACGATAAGATTTAATGCTTACGAGAGCACACATCAGCAGTAAATAATTTTAAGATGTTTATTTTTTGTGAAGGCGTTTCATTGCCAACAATAAAAGTGTATATAAAATATAAAAAGAGGAAATGAAAAGTTTAAAAGGTTTTAGTCTCAAAATATTAAAAGGTTTTAGTCTCAAAATATTAAAAACCCTATGAAATAAATATTATTTGATGACAAGAAAGAAAATTTTGCCATGAAATGAAATATGTTCCTATAATAACATTAATATATCCATAAAATAATGCTGTGTACATAAATATTTTACAACGGCGCAACATTCATTAAATCCTCAAAAAAAAAAAAAAATCTTAAAATGACCAAATGAATCAAACTTAAACCAATATTTCTTGTAGCATCTAATGTATTTTCAAATACAAATGATATACATTTATATGTGTATTTAATTCAAACAAAATTTAACCATAGAATTTATGAGAAAATTTCATATAAAGTTTACTTTTTAAGGGATTTTAATGGGTTAAATAAATAGAAGGTGACAGAACACTTTAATTTCTTTTTAAAAATATGTATTAAAGAAAAACACTTTTTTTTTCTATTTGTCTACTTTAAAATAATGTAATTACACTCAATAGTTTATTCACTATGTTAAATTTTATTTCTTTCAACTAAAATTAGTTAAAAATCAATGGGTTAATTGGCATTCTTTTTTTTGCATGAGATCATCCTTCTATTTTGGGAAAAAGGTAATGCAAGAGAGATACTAATTGTACATCATAACATTTTGATACATCAAACGTATAAAAAAAACTTTTTTTTTTCATTTCTTCCATTTTGTCCATTTTGTCCAATTTTGTCCATTTCGTCCATTTCTTCCGGCGCCCCGGACTTTTTTCAAAAAAGTGGACGAAATGACAACCCTGCCCCTCCCCCCCAAAAAAAAAAAAAATTTGGGCAGTCTACGCCTATTCCTGGTTGCTTCAGGGCCTCCTGACAAGTTCATTGGTCTCTGCCATTCTAGTGACCCCTTTTTTGCAATTTTTTTCGTCAACAATTTTGCAGTACGAAGCCAGAAGGCTGCTAAAGCTTAACTAGAATCTAAAGAATGAATGCATTGATAGTTTTAGATAATTAGCAAGTAACGTATCAAACGAGTTTTCGTAGACTAAGAACCTGATAGGCCCATTACCCTCCCCCCCCCCCCCCGATCAGGGGACTCCTCAAAATTTTTCATCAGTATTTTTAAGCATAAGGAAATATTTTTCTGAATAAATTCATCAACAAAAACAGCAAAAGAATTTTTTATCTGAATCAATTGTCAGTGAAGTTTAGATTGTACCCCATGTGAATAGTTGTAACGTGTATGTGGCATGAGTAAAATAAAGATTGAATGACACTATAGTCTGTAGCCATGCAAGTGAACTGAAAAAAAAAGAAGAAAATTACAATTGTAACTCAACGGTTATTTCCTCAAATTGTACCAGTAAAGTAAACTCTGCAAATTGGACGCGCCACTGTCTCAAAATTTCTAAACTGAGCCCAGCACAGACCATTTGCACACTGTTGAAAATGTTCCCACCTCCTCTTTTATTCAGGCGCAGTTATTTGTTGATGCTTATTTTGTAAAGATGAATTTTTGATCAATTAGTAGAATTTCTTGATTTTAAGTCTTTTTTCTCCTGAAACAAATCAGCTGTGCCAAAAAAGTTGCACTAATGAGTGCAACATCAAACCGCTCATTTACAGCGCAATATCAATAAAATTATAATGAAGAAGTTTTTATTTGAAGTTTTATAATTTATAAATTTATTTCATAGCTCATCAAAATATTGTGCCAAAAAATTAAATAAATCAAGCATTTCAAAGTACAGGGTTCATACTCAAATTTGACAATTAAAAGTAAGGAGTTTTTAAGGAGTTTTGCAGAAGTTCATTTTAATTTTTAAGGACTTTCCCAGTCGAAATACTTATTTTTTAGCAACAAATCTCGAAACATTTTTTTACAACTCGTATTGTTTATTTTTGCCATCATACAATATATTGAGTAACATACTAAATTGAAAGTCAAATATGCAGTTATTGCTACTTGAATGTTAGTAGACTCAGAATCAAATTCAAGTACGGAGGGAGGGGAGGATTAATCATTGAAAAATATTTAAAGGATTAAAAAATATTTAAATATCTTGAGGATGAATTTATAAGAAAAAAAATTAAACAGAAGGTAAAAAAAAAGAATTAGTGTTTTCTCAAAAACAAGACACTCCTTAATAACTCCATAACTAGAATCAGCATAAAAAAGTAATCATTAAAATAAAAATTGTAATAAGCTAACTGAAAATAGTAGAGGTTAAAACAACTTCCAACTTTCTTAAGCTTTGACGATTGACACTATTAAAGTGAACAGAATTTTGCTTAATTTTTTTTAAATTAATGATTTAAAGAAAGAATAAAAATAAATTTTAGTCGTTTGCCTCTTGACAGGGTATAGTAAACGTTATAAATGCGAAAAATCTTATTCCAATGGTGGTTGCAAAAAGATTGCGATTTCCATAATGAACGAATTAAAAGAGGAAAAAGCGACATATAAAAGGATTTATTCAAGTAAAAATGTTTTAAATTAACATTTTAAAGCTCTTCGGTAAACATAATTGTGATAGCAATAAAGTAATTGAAGCACAATTAAATTAAATCAGTGACTTAAATTTTAATTTTTTGTCTCTCACAAAGAACAGAATTTTGCTTGAAAAATTTAAATTTTTACACACCAAAAATCAGAAAAATTCTATTCCCAAACCGGATGCAAACAGATTGCATCATTTAAAATGAAGGCGTCATAAGTATAAAAACGACAAATAAAACAATGTAATAAAGCAAAAAAAATTAGAATGTCCTTTTAACAGGTCTACTTGATCCATATTATTAATAATTATCGACTTAATCGTCGAAAATTTGGAGTAAGGAAAAAAATTTCGGATGTAGAAAGATAAAACCGTAGCGAAAAACCCTAGATTTCCAGTGTTAACACGTGAAAAAATACCAGAATGCCGGTATAATATTCGAACAATCTTGGAATTAGTAGTAGAAGAAAATACTCAAGGGCTTGTAGTCACAGAATTGAAAATAAGGAGTTTGTAAGGAGATTATAGCAAAATTCAGGAGTTTTAAGGGCCCTTATTTTTTCTTTTTAAAAAGCAGGAGTTCATAAGGAGTTTGTAAGGAGCGTACGAACCCTGAAGTAGTTCAAACTACCCCCAAAATATATGAAATTATTTCGTATTGTACGTTTTTATCTCAAACACTTTTTAAAATGTAAAATATTGTAACTTTTATGATTGACAACAAACTTGATCTGGAATCAATCTTAGAACGTAGAGAGGAGGGGGGGGGATAGGGTCCTCGCAAAATTTATTCGCCCAGTCTTAATTTTGTTCTAATGCAAGCATGTTGAAAATTTCAACTATCAACAATCAGGGGTCTGGCCAGAGGAAATTCTGGTCCGTGAACGGACCCTTCACAAAAATACGATCAAGCAAAACGGACCCTTCACAAAAATACGATCAAGCGAAACGGAACTTTCACAAAATGCTGATCAAACAAAACAGACATTTCACACATTATTCATTCAAGGAGCAAATCTGAAATCAAAATAACGCATAGCATATTTCTGTGTTTAAATCCCATAATTTTTGGGCCTTTTCTGAAGTTAAACAAGCGAATCGCTTATCCGACAATTTTGCGAAAAAAAAAAGTCGGCACTTCCTGCCTGGCAAGCAATAAATCTTTAACATAAAATGAAGCACTTTTTGTTAGTTTCTTTTAAAGTAATTAACAACTTAAAAAAAGTAGTTGTTTTGCTTTACTAGTTCTTGTTTGTTTTATCATATGCAAGTTACAATGGCTTGCTGGGATGTTGTTGTTATAGATTTCTCTGGAAATACAGAGTAGGGGTTTTTACTGCTCTTGACTTAAACAAACAAACAAAATAATAATAATAACAAGGGTCATTGCGCTTTTAAACGGTCAAAAAGTAGGAAAAGTAGGACATTTTCACAAAAAAGTAGGACACTTTTACAAAAAGTAGGAAAAAGTAAGACAAGTATTTTAATGAAAAAATATGAACACTTCAAAATCAAAAAAAGAAAAAAATTCAAAAAACATCATCAAAATAGAATTGATCTTTACATACTTTTAGCTTGCCAGCACATGTCATACAAATAAAATAATTAGAAACAATATAGGACTGTCGATTCTAGAAGCTTCAAGTAAGATTTCCAGCTGTTAGTACATAAAGCTTTCTATTTTTTTAAAGCTATAGCCTTAGTTGTGTAAAAATAGCTAACGTAGGTTCTTTCCACTTGACAAGGTTTATTAATTTTAAATTCGGAAATT